>CAXIVR010001142.1:0-22476 GCA_964035755.1 Teleogryllus oceanicus
GCGGTTCCGCCTCGCTAGCGAGGTAAAGCTGCCGGGCGATGAGGATCGAACGACGTACGCAACAGTTACGCCGCCACCGCGATGGCGAGCATCGCGGTCGGTGCGGTAGATGGCCATGTCATTTAGCTCCAGGTCATCGGCGTTCATGAGCTTCGTTTCCTGCAGTAAAAGCACATCAATGTGATGTTTACTGCAGAAGAGCTCGATGATGCGTCGATCCCCTGGGTCTATGTGACCGGAACGGCCGTTGACGTTCCAGGCGGCTACCGCGAGAGGGCGGGTTCTGGTGTTTCCCTGCGTTCGGTGTTCAGCCATTGTTGACTGTCACTTGAGCGCAGAGAGTGGTTAGAAGTGTGGTGAGGTGCGAAACCTGCTGCTTGAGATCAGCAACCTCCTTGCGGAGTTGCTCTGCCTAAGAGGTAGCAGCAGGAGTGATGTGTTTCTGCCCCTTCGGCGCAGCTGCGTCGGAACGGGCGGCCCTCTCCTGAATGCCCTTGCGGACATTAGAGTTCGCCGCCGCCCTCTGCTCGCGCGCCGCTTGGGCAGCGTGGTGTTGTGGTGAGTGCACCAAACTCGCAAAGGTAGTGCTCTTACCTACCTTGCGAGCGGGCTGTGTATTTGTTAGCTTCGGCGCGACCTTTTTGCTCTGCTCCGGCTTTGCATTTTTGCTCTTGGCTGACAAGGCCTTGTGGGCCTTGCAGCCATCGTAGTTGGCGGAGTGGTTTCCGCCGCAGTTGCCGCACACGGCAGGTTTGCGGGTGTTTCCGCAATCCTTTGTCAGGTGGCCTTCACCGCAGTGAATGCAGCGTGGGCTGACCTGGCAGTAGGCGCGGGTATGTCCCCAGCGGCAGCATCGCTTGCAGAACGGCGCGGTCTCTGTTCGCCTAGCGACCTCGATGCGAGCGACGCAGCGGCATATCGCCCTTAAGGCAAAAAGCCACTTGCCGTCGTCGCCGGGCGCCAAGTTCACGAAATACGCGCCGAGCGGCACGAGCTTTCCGTTGCGGTGTCTCTTGAGCTGGTGGACGGCTGGCCTAGGCTTCCCCGGGCATTGCTCGGCGATGTCGTCCGCAACTTCCTCCGCCGACACTTGGGGAGGCGGGCCGCTCACGTAGAGCTTTAGGCCACGCTCCTCCTTACGTGCGTGGGTGGTGCGTGGGCCGACTTGCCTCGCTTCAGATTCGCCGCGATCCTGACGTGGTCCGCGGCGCATCGTGCCTGCAATGAGAAGAACTCGCCACAGTGCTTGCCTGTGACCGGGTTCTCGCAGCCCTTCGTCGCCTCCTCGAACCAGCAGCGAAAGCCGCCTTCGGAAGGAACCGCGGCGCTCGCAACCATAATCGGCGGAACGCGCTTCGATGCCTTCCTAGGCTCAGAGGAGGTGCCGAGCATTGAGGCCGGTGTGGGCAGAGGTGTGGGAGCGGGCGGAGTAGCGGCGGTGGTGGTGGCGGGGGCGGCGGCAGATTCTCTCCTGCGTTGCGGCGAGGGAGGAAGCGGCGACACTGCTGCGGGTGGCGCGCATGCGGCGTCGAGGACCACCGTTTCGCCGAAATCGGCTAGCGGGGCCCCGTCAGCGGCGTTTGCAGCGCACTTCCCGAGCGTACCACCGAGTGGCGCGCATACCGCGGCGCGAGCCTCCGCTTCGCCGTTTCCGGCTAACGGGGACGCGATGGCGGCGTCTGCAGCGCTCTGCCCAGTGGCTGCGTCGACCTGCATTCCTTCGGCCTCAGGCAGGGTGAGGAAACTGCCGGGCGGCAGGCGTGGAGCGGCGTCGGCGGTCGGCGCATCGCCTGAAAGGCGGCGCTTCTTGCTTTTGCCGGAGGCGGCGTCGGCGGAGGCGGCGTCGGTGGAGGCGGCGGACGGGCGGGAGAAAAACTCCGAGAGCCCGTTTTTGGAAAAAGAATTTTCGGACTTAGAAAATTTCCGCTGGAGACTTGATCTTGCAGGCGGCGATCTGGGGCGGCGAAGACGGGCGACGGCTTCTTCCCGCAGGAGCTCCGATGTGCGCTGTTTCGCTCCGGAGAATGAAGTGAAATTTTGTGAATTTTGAAAATTTGTGGCGCCGAGCTTTTTTCAATTTTCCCCTCGCCAGTAGCCCTGGCGAGGCGGGAATTTATTCAAATTTGGGATTACAATAAAGCTCCAACCTTACGGTTTATGGAGCTAGGGAGGGCGGTAACTTAAACAAACTAATTATAACTAATCTTAAACTACTTAAAACTAAACAGTGCCTCTTTGGGCTCTTTGTTTTATTTACAAAATTGGAAGGAAAAAATTTAAAAGTTCTTTGGATTGTTCAAGATCTTTTTTTGCTTTTGTTCATTCACACGCTCATTCATGCTTATTATATATATACAAACTCATACACTCGCACATTCATACCTCACTACACTCACTAGCACTACACTATTTACACAAGCACACGCATTTTTCGCCACGGCGCCGACTTCACTCAGGCGTCCGTGGCGCCGTGACGTCCTCGAACCCGGGCGGCCCAGGCCCGGCGGGGCGCGTTTCCGCGCCTCCCACGCGGTTTCCGGCTTCAGGAAGCGGCGACCGCCTCCCACGCACTATCTGCTCCGCGTCGCACAGCCAGAGAGCTTGGGCGGGGAAGTGCGCGGAAGGTGAAGGCGGGGTGTTTTGGGGGTTTCTTTCTTCTTTTGGAAAGGGCCCCTGGGGTTTTTTGGGCCCAAAAGGGGCGCACACAGGTAAAATAAGCGCCGCGGAAAAGGAAAAAGAAAGGTCGGGGGAACGGAGAAGGGGTTTTAGAAGAAGATTTCCCGGTTTTTTGTTTTTGGCCCGCGAGATATCGAGCGTGCGCATGCCGGGAAAGGCCCGCCTCCCAACACGCCCAGATATCCCCGCTTGTTTCAACTCGGTACGCGCGGGCCAAGCTCACCGTTTCATGGGGGTCAGCCCTTTACGAGTAAGTTGACGGCGACGCACTTGTCGAGGTTAAACGAGTCGTTTCCGGCTTAGCCATTCAGGGAAGGCGGCGAGACGTCGTTTAAAAGTATTTTACTGACTGCCTGACGTTCCCCGATTTCGCATGGTATGCGGAAAATCATCCGCGAACATCAGGAGCCCGAAAGCGTTGAATGCCTGTTTTGGCCAGCAGGAGCGGGGGTCTTTCCCGGGTTTGCCGAAGGGGATTTGGGGAAAAGAACCCCCCGGGGCACTCCGCCCCCCGGCTCGTCGGGGACGAATATCCCGTTATTGACGCGCACGAACTGCCTGTCGGAGAGATAGCTCGCGATCTCTCACATAGCAATCGTTTTCCCCGACCGCAGGCACGCGGGGAAACCCCCATCCACGAATAAAAAGGCCGATCGTTTTGTCGGGGAAGCCCCGCGGGCGTTCTCCCGTCTCTCGGGGGCGAGGCCGATCTCCGTTCAAAGCCGCTTTTGGCTGCGCGGGCTTGACCAGCCCCGGAAGCCAAATTGTTCATCTCGAGAAGGTTGAGGCGACGTTTTTCCCGGTTGAAACGCACCAGAATTAGTCGCTAAAACCGTTTTCCCTAGAACTGGGGTAGACTGATGGTCTATGGCTGGGTTAATTTGTTTTTGGGGTTTTGGTAAAAGCGCAATGGTCGAAACCCCTCCACGTTTTTGGGAAAAAACCGCACGCCAGGCACGTTGGGTTCAGTAAAAACTGGGCCTCCCGCCCGGCCAGAAGCAGCTGCCCGCCGGAAATCCGTCAGGGCCAGCTGATTTGGGCCCGGTTTGGCGATGAAATGGGTTCTCCACCCCCCTTTTCCCGTCCTCGGCGAGCCGGGGAGAGGGAACGGCCGGCCAATGGCGTGGGAAAGGCCGGGCCCGGACCAATGGCGCACCACCTGTGACGGTGGGGGCCGAAGGTGGCGCGGCGGCCCCCGTTTCGAACGCGGGAACTGCAGCGCGAGAATTCGCGAAGATTTCGCTTTTTGCCGCGTCGCCCCCACGTAAACGGGCCGAGGTGGTGGAGCGCCGGGTGCCCCCCGGGCCGGGGCGTTGCTCTGAAGCGGGTTTTTCCCCGGAGTGGGGCCCCTGGCGCGCGAAAAAGATCCCAAATGTGCCCCCGGGGAAAGGTTGCTTTTGAAATTTTTCAGACCATTTGAGCTCTCGTCCGAGAGATGAACGGGTTTCTTAAACTGCGCGCCCGCTCTCCGTCAACGGGGTCGCCGTAGCGGCGATGAACTTTGACAATTTGCGCAGTTCCTTAGTATTGTCCTTTTCTCGTCTGGAGGGTCAGGGGGGGAATTTCATTCGCGTGACAGTGGAGTTTTGCGAAAGGGCCCATTTTTAACTTTTCGGGGGAAGTAATTTACTTTTCTTCGTCGATTTTGGCCTCCCTATTTTCTGGTTTCTCTTCTTGGGTGAGAGCTCAGCTGAGCTTAGAAACCTGCCCAGTTTGTGTCACGCGAAGTTCGAAATTTATTTTGGCATTTCGCTCAAGGGGCGTCACAACGCATGTTCCGGATTGTGATCGGGAAACCAGAGGGCAATTTAGGGGGAACCACCCCAACGCCTTTTACAATCACAAAAACAATAACACCCGGGTTCCGTTCGTACCCCGGGGGAAAAGCGTAGGAAACCGTTCGGGCGCAATTACCCCGCCCCCCCTTGTCGCTAAAAAAGATTGGCAATTTTAATTTCCGTTTCTATTAGCACCCGGGGGCCCCAGGTTCTATGTCGGGGTTAAAATCACCCAGAAGGATGACTTTGGGAAGGACCCCCAGAAGCGCATCCCAAATTTCCCGCCGGGTCTAAGGGTTGGTCTGGGCGGGAGACGGAGACGACTAAAAATCGCCCCCTTTTTCCCACCCAAAAGTCGCCCCGACCCCCCTCAGAGGGCGCCAGAACAAAACAGGATTTCGGGTTTGAGCTGCAACGGCGTAGTCCGGGGCTACGCCGCCACCCCCTTTTCCAACGGGTCTCTGCGATAAAACGAATCCCCGGGGTTTGAATTCTTTTTCCCGCTGGGCCACGTCTCTTTTAAAGAAAATATCAACTGAAATTCATTAGTAAAATTTTCCCAATAGCTGGGCTTTTTAAGATGGACTTCGCGCGTTCCAAGTACAAGGGGGAGAGGTGCTGAATTAAGACCTCGTTAAAACTAAATTTTGGGTGCAATGTCTGTAATAAAGTAAAAAAATTCAGGATCTGGTCCTGACCCCTTGTTTTTGCGGGCTTCGGTTTAAAATGGGTGCCGGCCCGCCCCCGAAGGCGTTTCGTTCCCCGAGGAGGGGCGGTGCACCGAGGCACCCGGGGGATCTCGTTCCAGGCCGGCCCGCCGTTGGGTGCCGTCTGAGGCGCCGGGGTTTTAATAAAATTAGAGCTTCCCCGGGGAGGATCCCCCAGTTCCTACCGTTTCACGCGCGTCCCGAAGGACGCTTGGGCAAAGTGCAATATACATCCCCTGAAGGATGGGCTGGGAAAACCCAAATTTCAGCGTTGGCCTTGGGGATTTGCCGCCCCGGGGGGGCCGGCCCCGCTTGTTGTTCCTTTCCGGGGGATCCCCGCCCGTACAGAACCGACAGCGCACATCCCCTCGCGTTTGGGAGATGGCCCCAGCGGCAGCACCCCAAAGCAAAAACGGGGGTCGTCCATTTTCGCGTTCGACCCCGATCGCGGGCGACTCCGGGGTTGTCGCAGGTGATATATTTTTCGCGACTCGGCGTTGTCACTGAGGGTGACTGCGAAAGTTCCCGTGGGAACTTGCACGCGCCGAGTTTCGGTGCCTGTTGCACCTTCGGCTACACCAGAATCCCGGCTACTGGCGACCGGAGATTCTCTAAGCAGTGAAATCTGCTTAACAGCGGAAGGCGTGAATCCCTGCTTTTTGAGCTGGGTTTCGACGTCTCCTGCGGTGTAGCCTTGCGGGAGCCCTCTTATGAAAACTCTCAAGTGCTTGGGAGAGTTTTCCTGCGGGGCGGGTGCGCGAACAAAAACCGGTTCGCGCTGCGACAGTAGTGCTCCGCCTCTGTGTACGCCACACGATCATAAGTGTGCACTTCGTACACAGTCCGCTTGCTACGGTTGACGACCTTCGCGATGGTCGCCTTGTACCCTGTTAAGGGCCCAAGTTTCCTACCGTGCTCTAAGACCTTATCAGACCCGATTTTTAGTCGGATTCTGTAAGGCCGTTTCGGCGGCCGTGAAGCGGCCGGCCGGAGGGCTTCCGCGGGCGGTCCTGCGCGGAGGATCGCGCCCGGTATTCTCCGCTGCGGGCCGACTGCGCCGGCTGCCGGAGACGAGTTGCCAGCCGTCTGACTGGTCGTCGCCTACAGGGAGGGGTTCAGGGGACTGACGCCGCTCGAATCGTGGGCGCACTTACCGGGCCGCCGGGTTGTTGCCGGACGTCTCCTTCAGGCGCGGCGGGGGGGCCTGGTGGGCCCGCCCGCCGTCTGGCCCTTGCGCCGGCGCCTTCTATTTTTCTTGCCCGGCGACGCCGCTCGGAGCTCGTGGGCGCACTTACCGGGCCGCCGGGGTTTGCTGGGCCAGGGAGCGTTGCTGCTCCTCGGCCTGTCGTCAGGCCTCGCGCTGGCAAGCGCTGGGCGGTGGGTGACGGCGGATGGCGAGCCGCCCGCCGCTTGCCCTGGGCTCGTGCGGGGCTCAGTGTCGGAGCTCACGTCTGACGACGCGAGCTCTACGACGGCTGATGCCGCAGTGCTCCTCTCCGCGCACGGCGGAGCGCTGGTCTCGGGCTGAGCGGTGGGGAGCGCGCCGGCCAATCCCAGCGCAGCGGCGCCGGCCAATCCTGGCGGCGCGCTGGGCGGGGTGGGGGTCGCGTTCCCTCCTTCGCCGCTAGTGGCGCTGGGAGCAGCACCATTTAAAGTGCTGCTCTGGCGTTCCGAGCTCGGAATGCGCTGCAAACGCCGCTGACGGGGCCCGCTAGCCGATTTCGGCGAAACGGTGGTCCTCGACGCCGCATGCGCGCCACCCGCAGCAGTGTCGCCTCTTCCTCCCTCGCCGCAACGCAGGGAGAATCTGCCGCCGCCCCGCCACCACCACCGCCGCTACTCCGCCCGCTCCCACACCTCTGCCCACACCGGCCTCAATGCCCGGCACCTCCTCTGAGCCTAGGAAGGCATCGAAGCGCGTTCCGCCGATTATGGTTGCGAGCGCCGCGGTTCCTTCCGAAGGCGGCTTTCGCCGCTGGTTCGAGGAGGCGACCAAGGGCTGCGAGAACCCGGTCACAGGCAAGCACTGTGGCGAGTTTTTCTCCTTGCAGGCACGATGCGCCGCGACCACGTCAGGATCGCGGCGAATCTGAAGCGAGGCAAGTCGGCCCACTTCACCACGCACGCAAGGAGGGCGTGGCCTAAAGCTCTACGTGAGCGGCCCGCCTCCCCAAGTGTCGGCGGAGGAAGTAGCGGACGACATCGCCGAGCAATGCCCAGGAAAGCCGAGGCCAGCCGTACACCAGCTGAAGAGACGCCGCAACGGAAAGCTCGTGCCGCTCGGCGCGTATTTCGTAAACTTGGCGCCCGGCGACGACGGCAAGTGGCTTTTTGCCTTAAGGGCGATCTGCCGCTGCGTCGCTCGCATCGAGGTCGCTAGGCGAACGGAGACCGCGCCGTTCTGCAAGCGATGCTGCCGCTGGGGACATACCTGCGCCTACTGCCAGGTCAGCCCACGCTGCATTCACTGCGGCGAAGGCCACCTGACAAAGGATTGCGGAAACACCCGCAAACCTGCCGTGTGCGGCAACTGCGGCGGAAACCACTCCGCCAACTACGGTGGCTGCAAGGCCCACAAGGCCTTGTCAGCCAAGAGCAAAAATGTAAAGCCGGAGCAGAGCAAGAAGGTCGCGCCGAAGCCTACATATACACAGCCGCCTCGCAAGGTAGATAAGAGCACTACCTTTGCGAGTTTGGTGCACTCACCAAAACCACACGCTGCCCAAGCGGCGCGCGAGCAGAGGGCGGCGGCGAACTCTAATGTCCGTAAGGGCATTCAGGAGAGGGCCGCCCGCTCCGACGCAACTGCGCCAAAGGGGCAAAAACACGTCACTCCTGCTGCTACCTCTGAGGCAGAGCAACTCCGCAAGGAGGTTGCTGATCTCAAGCAGCAGGTTTCGCACCTCACCACACTTCTCCACCCTCTGCGCTCAAGACAGTCAACAATGGCTGAACACCGAACGCAGGAAACACCAGAACCCGCCCTCGCGGTAGCGCCTGGAACGTCAACGGCCGTTCCGGTCACATGGACCCAGGATCGAGGCATCATAGAGCTTTTCTGCAGTAAGCATCACATTGATGTACTTTTACCGCAGGAAACTAAACTTGTGAACGCCGATGACCTGAGCTAAACGACATGGCATCTACGCACTGACCGCGATGCTCGCCATCGCGGTGGCGGCGTAGCTGTTGCTGTACGTCGTTCGATACCTCATCGCCTGGCAGCTTTACCTCGCTTTAGCGAGGCTTGAAGCGGCAGCGATTGTGGTGGAGACGACGGAAGGCGAAGTTGCACTGGTGTCAACATACTTAGCACCGAATCGCCCTCTCATCGAGGACGATTTTGACACAGTGTTCTCCTTAGCACCTCGCACGGTCCTGGCGGGCGACCTGAACGCCAAGTGCGAGGAATGGGGATGCAACACCACAAACAGCAACGGGAGCTTACTTGTAAGTTTCCTGTTGTCTCACAACAACGTGACACTCATCCCGCCCTCCACACCCACCCGCTATCCCTCAGACCTCGTATGCGGCCCGAAATTTTGACGTGGCACTCACTTCAGGAAATATTCGGTCACAACACCAAAACCCATTCCTTTTCCCTTTCTGATCACATTCCCATAACCTTTGCAGTTGGTGCATCCGCTCTTTCTGCGCCCCACGTCAGTGGGTTCCTCAACCAACCAACTGGGATGAGTTTCGCAACCACCTCACTACACTACACTCACAAGTTACGCCATCAATGGATTCGCCAGAATCCATAGATGCAAGCTTGCACACTCTCACAAAACACATACAAATAGCCCACAGAAAGGCGACGCCGGTCTTCTGGCGCCCGCCCGAAGAGGGTTCAAACACACTTCCTCCAGATGTCGAAGAGCTTCTGCGTGAAAAACGCAAAGCCAGACGACTATGGCAGCAGTTTAGGTGCCCTGCGCTCAGAACGCAGCTGCGGGAATGCGAAAACGCCTAAAGACGGCGCTCGCAAACCATCACGCGGCCGAGTGGGGAAAAGCGGAGAGAGATCGGTTCTGATCACTCGTAACGGCTTTCAAACTTCAAAAGGCGCTAAGGTCGGTGCCTAAAACTGCAACTGCCATACGTGGTTACGACAACGCGGAGGGTAATCAAACTTACCTCTTCTCAGATCAAGCAAAGGCGGAATTCTTTGCCGACATGCTTGAAGAGAGGTTTGTCAACAATACACAGGTGGAAGAGGAAGAGGAAACGGAGGACAACACCGAAACACTCACACACTGCACAGTCGAAGAAGTTTCGACTACAGTCACATGCTTGCGTAGTCGCAAGGCGCCGGGCCCTGACCGCATAGGCCCTCCCATTCTCAAGGAGGCCTTACCGGTCATAAGCACGGCGCTTACGCGAATCTACAATAGCTGCATTACACAGCGGTACTTTCCGGAAAGCTGGAAATTTGCTAGTATTTCCATGCTTCCGAAACCCGGTAAGGATCTGACGGTCGCGGCGAGCCATAGGCCAATCAGCCTTCTCCCCAATTGGGAAAAGTGTTCGAAAGGCTTCTCTCGCGCGAATACTACCAACCGTTCTCTCGCGTAATTTAATTCGAGGAACAGTTCGCTTTCAGACCGGGCCACTCCGCTTCATTAAGCACTTTGTATGGCTCAGCAGATTTCGCTGATCTCATACTCACACAGGATGACAGTCATTTATCTCGACATGGTGCAAGCCTTTGACAAAGTGCCACACAACACACTCATAGCAAAACTTCGGCGCATCCTCCCACAAGATATAACGGAAATCGTTAAATCTTTCCTCACAAACCGCACATTCGTAGTAAATGTGGGTAAGGCGAGATCCTCTAAGCGGAGGATTGCGGCCGGGGTCCCCCAGGGCTCCGTCCTCTCCGCTGCTGTTCTCGCTCTATGTCAATGACATACCGCATATACCGCGAATACGGCTTTTCCTTTACGCTGATGACATAGCCGTCTTAGCTAGAGGAATCAACCTCGACCACAAATTAAAAATACTACAAAAACAGATGAACTTGACGCTGAAGTGGGCGGAAGAAACCACTTGACTTTCTCAGCGGAAAAGTCCACAAGCCATCTGTTACTCGCCGCAAACACAAACACACAAAACGCTACACACCACCAAACAAATTACACTAGGTATTCAAAAGTTGAAGCGGGCGCCTAAGGCAACTTATTTGGCTCACTTTCGACCGAAGAATGCGCTGGAATTACATGTCGACGCATCCGATCGAAACTTCACAGAGAATACATTTACTAAAACCTCTTTTGAAGGAACCTTCACTCCCTTGACCTCCGCCTGGCACTCTATAAACGTGTTGCCAGTAGCCACCTCAGTGCCGCGCGATGAGTGGACTACGGAATGGAGTACAAGAATACACTTGAGGTAGTTCAGAACAAAACTCTGAAACTCATAGCGCGCCTCCGTTTCGGAAACGGATGAAAGTACTCAGGAAGGAACTCGATATCGAATCCTTTCACTCAATGCTTGAGACGGCTCTCCTTTAACGAAGTCTATCAAGCTTCAATCCGTGCCAACACCAGCGCTGCATAAAGAAACTCGCACGACACGTCTCACAAAGGACCAGACGACAAGCTTCCTCCTCGGATATATTGAGGGCGTAGAGTCCTACACAAAAATGACAAAGTCACGACAGTGACTAAACACTTCAGCCAATATGGCTTTTGACAAGGTCCGTCGCGAACTCTACACTAACCACTTACACTAGCAGTAAAACGCCCGCGTGCGAACTGCAAACACTCACCCACACTGACCTCGGCTACGCCGAAAAAACCTGGAGCTCGGTATTGATTCGCTACCTGACGCCGAGGAGGACGACGCGCCGAGGAAGACCCCCTGCTACCGGGGGATCCGGCCTTCGTGGGACGACCACCCCTTTTGGGGCCATGGAAAAAGTGTGGCTAGGCGTAGCCAAAACCCCTTTTTTAAGGGCTGGAGGGAAACTCCGAGGGGGCCCCCCGGGGCCCGTTTTCGCCACCCCGTCCCCCGGGGGGTTTTTCCACCCCCCGGGGGTGGAAGCGGCGCCGCGGACGGGGCGGCCGAACGCCGAAGGTTTTCGGTCGGCTCCCCTTAACGGAGCGCAGCGCACGGCCCCGTTTCGCCGGGGGCCCACGGACGGGGGGCCACCCGGCCAGCCGCAACGCCGCCTCTGCGGTTTCATCGGGCGCCACCGCGGCCCGTGCCCCCCCGCCGACCCCGACGCCGGCGCCGCCGACGTCGCAACATCAACGGAGCGATGCTGCCACCGCCGCCCCGGACCGGACCGGGGGATCCCAAAGGGGGAGGACGACGGGGGATTCCCCCCGTCCGCCGGACGGCGCCCCCCCCCTATTAGTATACGGAAGGGAGATGTTCTCCCGGGGGCGCTGGGGGTGGCGGGACCCGGTCGCTGCTGGCGTGGCGAAGCTGTGCGCCTCCGCACGCAACAAGGAACACCCCCGTCTGCGCGCGGGAAACGATCGACCGAGTACCACACGTTTGGTCGAAATGCGGGGGGGTGGTCATCCCGGCGTTCCGCCCGCACCGACGAGGCAACCGCCGCCCCGGTTTTATGCTTTCCCAGGGGAAGGCGGAATTAAAAGGCAGCCAGGGGCCGGGACGGCCACCCCCCGTCCTCCTGACGCCCCGGACGAGCCGCCAGAGGGGCATTCTGCGCCACGGAGCTACGGGGGGCCCCGGTCGCGGTGGAGGGTAGGGCCCACCGCGAGACCGGAGGCCGCAACTGCCTTGACTTCGGTCAGTGCAGCGGCACTGCCCCCGCCCCCCGCGCTGTAGGCGGGGCGCCGACACGGCGGCCCCCCCTGGGGGACAATCCGCGCGGGGAGGGCCCGGGCGCCGCTAACTGGGGTGGCGACCATCACGGCGCGCGATATCGGGGCCCCGAATTCCCCCCGTTTTTTCAGGGCGAGGGGCGCGAGGCGCGGAGGCCGCCGCAACCGGGATCGGGCCCCCGGGGAGGATTCAGCAGCGCGCGCATCGAGCGCGTCCAGGGGGAGACGGCGGCCCGCGCCCTCAGGGGACGCGCGCCGCCGCCCGCCCCCCCAAACCCGGCGCAGGCCCCCGCACGCCCCCGCCCCGCTCACCCCGGGGGCCCCCCCCCGGCGGCGCACCCCCCAGCAACGGCGGCCGACGCCCCGCCGCCGCCGCCGCCCCAACCCACCTCCACCCCGCCCCCGCCGTCTTTTGCGCCCGCGACTTTGGGCAGGACGGAGACGCAGAGGGAGGGGAGACGGAGGGTTTTCTCCGTCCCACTTCCGCCGACCGCATCCATTTCTCAACCGGGCGGCGGGGATCCGCCAACGGCGCGACCCCCCGCCACGCCCGCATTCCCGCTCCGTCACCGGTCACCCCCGAGCGCGTGGCCTGGATTCTCGGCACGGGTCTTCCTCCACTCGGAAGGGGGCGAACGCTGGGCCGCGGTGGGGGGCCCACCCGGCCCAATCCGCCCCGCCGCCCGTGATGGCTTCAACGCCCACAAAGATTTCACGCCCAGATCGTCACGCCGCCTTTTGGAACGCAACAAAGGGGGCAAAAACCCCCGACCGCCGCACGCCGCGAACCCAAAAAATTTAAACGTTGCTTGGGAGAAAATTTTTGCGCCGCACGCTTCTCTTTGCCGGGTTTTTTCTGTTCGGACCATAGATCACCCGACTTCCGCACGCAAATCCGGGCGGGGGAAAAGATTTCCAGTAAAGGGACATCGCACATCACGAAACTTTTTTTCCCTTTCTTTCAGTCCCTGGGGGCCCACGGCGACGTGGTTCAGACGGGGTCCGCTGCGCATCATCCCCCTTTCCCCGCCACGTGCGCCTTCTCATACGGAGCGACCCGACGCCCCCCGAACCTCCTCCGCGTTCCCACCTTCCCCGGGGCGATTTTAACGCGAAACACCCGGGGGTTTAAATTTCTACCCCGGGGGCGGAAAAAAAATTTAGGCACGGCTCGAGGTGATGGCCCCACAACCCACCCCCTTCCCCGTCAACGCGGGGCGGCCTGATTTCCACATCGCCCACCGCGACATTTACAAAACATCCTTCCTTTCCCCTTCCTGGGAAATCACCCAGATCACCCCATCCGCCGAGGTGGGGGGCGGTCCCTTTGATTTGCACTTCCACCAGCCCGCAGACGAACAACTTTCTTTTTTAGAAAGGGAAATGGAGAAACGCCTCCGGAAGCGGAAAACATCTCGGGCCCCCCAGCAGACGAGCAAGGCCAAAAGCTCCGGGGTTTATTTCAGATACTTGAATGCGGCCCCCTTCGCCGGGCGACACGGGAGCAACCCCGGGGGCCCCCAAGTGGCCCACGCGCAAAACAGGGGGGATGGCAGCGCACGCGACATTCGGCCGAAAAATTTTGTCTGAACAGCTAAGGCGGCGGTGAACCCATGGAATACAGAAACACGGGGAAACCATTAAAAACTGTGCCGGAGGATCGCTCCTGGCAACAACCCAGCCCCACAAGGCTGGGGCCCGCGTGCCCCCGAACGGCGAAACGTGGGGGCGACCGAGGGCAAAACGGAGCTTTCGCTGACGCACCCAGTCGCAACCGGCCTGTTGGGGGAGGCCCCCCGGAAAGCAGAAAGTGTGTTTGCGGGGCAGGGCCACGCCCCCCAGAGAACCGGAGCCAGGACGCCGCGGGTAGCAGAAACCATCGCCGCGCCGGGGGGAAAAACGCCAGGACCGGGCGGACACAAAAGATGTCCTTAAAAACTCCCAGTGCCATTAACAACATTTTTTGGGGTTTAACGAATTTCATTTTCGATATTTCCGGGGAATGGAAACATGCACACGTGCTCAACCCCAAAACCCGAAAAGGGTAAAAAGGGGTGCCGATAGGCCTATTAGCCTGCAAATACGCTCGGAACTTTTTTAGAAAATTTCCAAGAAATTTTAAAATTTAAGAACAGCACGACTTAATTAATAATGAACAATTTGGGTTTTAGGGGCCCCCATGCACCACCCCTCCAGTGCGCATGGTTGGAATTGGCGCAACTTAACGAGCGGCGACACGGCGGAGTTTTCCAGACGTCGCCAGCGCCTTTGAAAGGTTGGGACGACGGCCCCTCGCCAAAAAATTCCCAACTTCAAAATTTCCATACCACTCCACCCAACAGATCGTTTCCGGGCATTCTGAACGCAAAAACTACCCGCCGCATTGGGCGGAGTGCCACAGGGATTTTTTCCGGTATTACTGCCCGTATTTCGAGATATCCCCCCTTCCCAGACCGAACTGCCATATGGGAGACGCACGGCTGTAAAGCCCACGCCAAAAAAGTCGACCTGCCCGTTAAATAATCAACATTTACCCAGATCCAGGGGCTGCGGCGCTGGCGCGTAAAATTACGGGAGAAGAGCACGGCGGGGTCTTCCCCGAAAATTTAAAACCGCCGCGCCACCGCGCCTGCACCCACCATTGAATGGCGCGCAAACCCTACCAGGGAATCACCCCCGATCGCGCCTTAACCGGAGCACGCGGACCCTTTTAAAAAGCGTGGCAAGCCGGGGCATGCTGCGAAGTTTATTTCATAAGCGGAGCAAATTGCCCAAAGCGAACAGCCTGTTTTTAAAGCAATGATTAGGCCCATTATGGACTACGCCCGCCTGGGGGGGGAATCGCGGCGCATGCGCTTTTAAAGGAAGTTAAAATAGTTCAAAAGGGCGTGCCTACAAAAAATTTTTTCGCACCATTTTTTCATCAGAAATAAAAAAATTTTTACAGTTTTAAAAACCCAAACCTTGAAGATCATTTTAAAGAACTAGAAAAAAATTTCCCAAAATTGGGAAAAACCAAACAATCAATTAATTTTTAAATTCGGGGTAATGACCCGGACACTTCGGCAACGTACAAACGCCCGCGAGATATGATAGAAAAAAACGCTTAAGCCAATACTGGAAAGAAAGGGTAAACAACGCCCAAGCGCCCCGAACGGCCCCCATTTCCAAATTTGGTTTTTCCTTTTTTTCAGATCACCCAAAGATGTCCGTGGGATAGGGATGGCTCCCAGGGGGGAAGGTGGCTGCATTGCACGGGGGGGCCCACACGGAACTGTGCTGAAGCAGAGGCCGGCGCAGGGGGGATTTTCACGCCGACGCCGAGGAGAGCGGACGCACCTGCCGGGGGAGTTTTTCTGCCCCCGAGGGAAGAACACCCCCTTTTCTGGGGCTAAAGAGAAAAAAGGGTAGCTTCGTCTTCTAAGGGCGCTCAGCTATTAAACACCCCTTTTTTTAGGGCTAGCATTAAAAAAGCCCAAAGTTTTTATAAAGCGATATGCGTCGGCCGAGGCTGGGCCCGGTCGAACGGGGTTCGCCACGCCTTTCTGCGGGGGGAATGGGGGGTTTCGGGCCCAGCGGGGGGCCGACAGAGCGAGGAACCGTCAAACGAGGGGGGCGGTTCCTTTTTCTACGGAAGGGCGTTAAACGAACCCCTTTTCGGGCCCACAGGAGGAGCCCCGGCAGAGGGGGAGAGGAGGGCGCGGGTTTTTTTCCACGTGGGCCCGCCGCGGGGGCCCGCCGCCGCATCGCCCCCCTTCGACGGGGGCCCCCGGCCGCGGCGCCGCCGCGGGACACGCCGCCGGCCGCAACCGGGCCGCCACGACCCCCGACGCCGCACCCGCGCAGCACCCAGAAGAGGGGGAAATGGCGAGCCACGTCGTCCCCCGCCGACGCCGCCCCCCCCCCATCTTTCCCGGGGCGGACATCTTTGGTCCCCCCGGGGCCCTTTGGGAGCCGCGGCCGGCGGCGACGCCGCGATAAACAGAGGGGCCCGGCGACGCCAAAGGAAGTGGAGCCCCGGGAGGCGCCCCGGGATGGCCCCCGCCCTGAGAGAAGTCTGTGGAGTACCACACGTACCCACGGGAAATGAAATTTTTCGGTATGTTTTGCGGGGATACCGTTGAACTCCTTTTCAGGCCCCTCCATGACAAATTTTGGAATTTGGGGGTTTCAGGTGCGGAAGCTGAGGGGCAGGCAGCCAGCGGAGACGACGGGGGGACCACCCCCTTAGGGGATCCCCCTGGGTTTCCCGGGCGCCAGGGGCGCTTCGGGAGGTAAATTTCCATACGGGGCTCTGCGTCCGCGTGGAGGTGTATCGGCCACCGCGCGGCCCACGGCCCAATTGCCTGGATTTGGGGCACGGGACGTACCTGCGCCCCCAGGGCGCTGCGGGGGAACGGGGGGGGACGCCCACGACGCCGCGCGCAGGGGGCCCGGGCCAAAACCCCTGGGGGGAGCGAACTGTTTTTAAGGGGCCGGGAAAAACCACGGCGCAAAGGGCGGTTGCCCCCGAGTACGCCCGCTTTTTCCCGGGGGGCAACCAGGCCCAACAGCTGCGTCAGGGAGCGGAAAACAGGGGGCCCGCCAACGGCGTGCTGGCATCGGGGAAAAAGGGAGGGGGCCGGACCCCGGGGTGGGAGACGTCGTTTTTCCCCCTCAGGGGAGCGCAAACCCTTTCCGCCCCCGCACCTTTTACACCCCCGGGGCCGAGCCACCACCGGGCCACCCCCGGGGAGCCACTGGGGTCTCAGCGTTCGCAGAGACGCGAACGCCCACGAGCCCAGGGGGCAGCAGCGACGCCGGGGAGCGGACGTAGGGGGACGCCCTGGTCCCACGCCCCGCCAACCCTGAGCAGCCGGGCCCCAACGCGGCCCGCGGGAGGGGCGCCGCTCGCGGGAGGGGGGCGAAGGAGGTCGGCGGGAGGCGATCCCCGTCCCATCCTCCATGAGCGAGCGGGGGAGCGCGTGCGGGTCGCACCATCGAAAAACCCCGCCCGGAAACGGATCGATTTGGGGCGAGGACGCAGGCGCTCGGGGAGTTTGGTCCGGCTGCGATCCAGTTTGGAGGGCCCAACCATCCTCAAGGTGGAGTGACACAGTTACTTGTGCACTCCAGAGGGACGGCGGCCCCCGCGGCGGAAGGGGGGACGAGGACGCCTTCCTCGTCCTCGCCCCCACCCTACCTCTCCCCGGGGGAAAAAGGCTGTTTCTTTTTTTTTATAGGAATACCCAAAAATTCCCTTTTGGAATTGCAACGGCTTTCGGGCGCGAGTGAAGCAGTCCGAGCTGCACCAGTTTTCTGCTCGGCAATATTTCTGTCATGATGCGGGGTGAAACATGGCGGGTTTTTTCGCATTTTTCTCTTAATTTTCCAGGTTATATCTGCTCCCGAACGACAGAGCGGCGCGGGGCTAAATATGACGGCCCCTAACAGTAGAGGAGGCGGTACACCCAAAAATTTAAGACGCAACATAAATCATTAGGTTTCAGTTCTCCCAGCTGCAGCACCGCCGGGGCCCAAAGGGTTGTTGTCGTGCAGACGGAGCGGGGGCCGTTGCGAATTGTCTCTTTACGCTCGTCCCGACTGCCCCAGGAAACGTGCCCCCAACTAGCTGGGATATTGCTAAACCAGTCGAGGCGCACCCCAACCCCAAACAATTGTGGCTGGCGTTTTAAAAATGCCAAACACACAGCCGGGATTTCCCTCGCATCATTTGGGTTCGCGGCCAAGCTGAAAGAGTTGCCAACAAACGGCTGCGAGATTTTGCCCCGGCCTCACCCACCTACTATCCTCACTGAGAATGGTACCCCGATGTTTTAGATATCGCGTTTTGCCATAAACTCCACTATTCACCTATTCTAACCACCCCCCCATGAACCTCCTCAGACCATTTCCCCAGTAATCGCAGAGATGAGCCCGCAGCGGCGCTGCATGTCTACGACGCAGAAGCGGGCACTAATTGGAAAAAATTAGGAATTGCAGCAGCGCATTCCAGACGCAACCCCCTTTTCAGATCCGCAGCAGATAGAAACTGGGCCCCAAACCCGCCGAAGCTGTGACCGACAGCCTAAACCCCGCGCTGAGAACCCAAGCCCCACAAGAAGGAGCAGCCATTAACCCCCTTTTTCTAAAAAAATTTAATTTGCGGAAAACAGAGCGCGCAGAGTGTGGGAGCACGGGGACACCCCCCCGATAAGCGAGATAAATCGATTGAAGGGAGTTGAAATCAAACCCAGCCGGAATTTCGAATTGGAAGGGGAAAAAATTCCCATCAGGCCTCAAACCTGAGGATAACTCATTAGGGAAAATTTCCCCGCATGCCTGGGAAACCAGTGACGGGCCCCCGCTGCAAATAAAAGGCCTAGGGGGTTCGAGAGTGGGAAAAAACAAAAGCGGAACCTCCCCAATGCTTTAGAATCTGGTTTCACCCGGGAGGGAGGCGCCGCCAATCCCGCACGTTGTCGAAGTGCAACAAAGGTTTCCGGGACTGCACGCCCCCCGCCGACGAGCCGAGTTTTACAGATGAAGCAGAAGTAAAAGCGGGCCCTTGCAGAGCTGGGAAAACCGCCCCGGTCCAGACGGCACCCGTAACGACGTCCTAAAGAAGCCCCCAACGCCCCAAAAAGTTTCGTCGCACTGTTTAATTCAATATTTATATTTGCACCTTAATAGTGGGGCAAAATTTCTTTAAATTTTTAAAGGGGAAAAATTTTAAAGCCAGTTTAGGTACCCGTTAAAATACACTCGGAAAAGGAAAACTAATTTTAAAAATACTTTTTAAAAAATTTTCGATAATTCATTAATGAATAAGGAGGGAGTTTGGCTTTTTTTGCGGGCCACAGCACAACAAATTTAGCCAAAAGGGAAATTTCAAACCGTAAGACGAAAATCTCAACGAGAGCCGATTCCCCAGGCGGAGTGTTCCTTTTGACGTTGAGCGATTTGACAAGGTTTTGGAAGTTGGTCTCCTTTAAAACTTTTTTCCCTTTTAACCTTCCCAGTTACCGAGTGCACCCTTTTCCACTCTTTCCCCCCAAACAGAACGTCCCCAAGGGCGCTTTTTGAATGCTAAATCTACCTGTCGCGCCATACGGCCGGAAAAGGGCAAAAAGCGGCTCCTCGCCTTCAGCCCTATGCGGGATATTCCCCGCACCCAGACGGAACTGCACCAGCCGACGATACGGGTGTAAAAGCCACGTCGAGAAAGATCGAGCTTCCAGAAGTATTTGGGGCTCATCCCCAGATCCAGGAGGGGTGGGGAAAATGTGGGGGTCAAAGTCAAGGGGGAGTAAAAGCACGGGGGTGTTTTTCACGGCGGGCTGGGTTGCGCAGCCGGAACCCCTCGCGCTTTGGGAGACGAATTAACTGGGGGCCAAAAATGCCGGGGCCTAGGGGGGAAATTTGACAGCCCCTCACTTCAACCAACCCTAAATAACGTGCGGCAGAAAGCGCGGGGAAACCCGAGGCCGGGTTTGGGTGCTTATTTAACAAGCGGAACAAACTGTCAACGGCAAAAGCCCCACGCTTTATAAAGCAGCACGTTTAAAGGGCTACGGAGCCCAAAACTGGGCGATTGCTGCAGAAAAAATCATTTAAATAAACCGCAGGTGGGCAAAATGAAGCCTTTGGGGTTTCCGCCCCTAAAAACACTTATATTCAAAATTTTAAAGCGATCTTTCAATGCCACTGCTAAAAGAGCATCTTAAAAGTATTAGACCAAATTTTTAAAAAACCACTGACTTTGAAAACACTCAGCTTCTGAGGTCGTTTACAGAACTCCGATCAACGGGGAATATAAGGACCAAAAAAAATTTTTGGAGTAAGAGAAAACTAAAAAGCAAAAAGAGACTTTAAATATAAGCTTTTTAATTTCCCCCAAAAAGTAAGCGCGCGCCAGTTGGCCAAAATCTTTAAAGATCTGTTTTTTCTTTTTCCGGGGTTTCAGGATTGACTCATAGATGCCCGGAAGGGGAGGAATGGTCGCACCGCAGTGGCGTGAACGTGCATTGCACCCTGGGGCGTCTACAAAACCGCACAATTTTCCGACAGGCCTGGCGCGTACAGCCCTGAAGAGGACCGCGACATGTCGGTCGAAACGTTTGGCACCCCAGCCTTCGACGCGGGCGCCCGGGCAACCCAGATCATACCCCCCCTTTTTTTGTATTGGCCTTTATGTCAGCTTTTACCCGGGGGTTTCCAGTTTGACGTGGGCCATTTTTTCATGGGTTTTTAAAAAAATGTATTAGTGTTGTATCTAAATTTTCATCATTTTTTAATTTTTTTGGTAGGAGTGCGGGAAAAGAATCAAATTTCCTTTTTTATAACAATATAGGTGGGAAAATAAGATTCCGTTTTTTTCGTAGATTTTATGAGGGGATTAAGAGTCAATTATCCCTTTTACAAAACCTTTTTAAAAGTCTGTAAAAAACCTTTTTGGTTTCTTCTCTTTAATGTTGACTTTTTTGAGGTGTTTAAATCTTGTCAGGATTATCTTTGCCCAAACATTTGTAAAGACAGATAAGCACGTGATTGGCCTGTAAAAGGGAGGATTGGAGTTTCTTTTGGTTTTGGGGGTGAGGTTTTTCCGGGTGTTAAGAATGTTTGGGGCAGTGTTTTTGATGGTGTTTTTATAGCACCTTTCCAGCCCATGCACACTGGTGGGGAAATACTTAAGCCAAAAAACATGTATCCCATCTAGCCCTGGGGATTTCCCCGTTGGGTCATCCGACAAATTGCTTTTTAATTTCAGTAGAAATGTTAGTAGAGAGCATTTCCGACAGGTTTTGTATCTGCGTTTTTCCTTTAAAGGGGAAATGGAGTGGTTGTATTGTGTATTTTGCCATTTTCCCATATGTCCGACCAAAAGTTTTAATAGATTCAAGGGGAGGTGTTCCGTTTGAGAAGGAGACCGGTTTTTGAGATAAATTCCCGTAAAATTTTGCCCCTTTCCAAAAAAAATTTTTTTTTTGTTTTTTTTCCCGAGTGTTTTATCTGGAGTCTGTGGCAAATACAGTCAACTTTGGATAGTTATCAAAATTTTTTTTAAGAGATCATTGTCTTTTGGGGTGGTCTAGACCCTTTGGGTTTTTTATAATTGAAACTTTTCTTAAAAACTTTTGTCCGTATTCCCCCGATAATTTAATGTCCCAGTTTTTGCCGGATATCCCCATCCGCTTTTCATCCGTCTTTTTCCAGGCAGGTTCCGGGGTTTTCTTTTCTTTGTTTTTTGCCCCATTCCAATTGTTAGTCTGGCTCCTGGTGGATTTTTTTGTGGAGCACTGCATATAAGGTGATAAAATAGTTATATTATTACATCTCTGGGGGTTAGACTAAAAATTTTTCATTGAGATAATTTTTGTTTCCAGAAGATATGTGAAAAATTTAGGGGTTTTTGGGGTATTTTCACTGGGGGTTTGGGCCCGAGAAACTGAATGGGTTGGTTTTAGTTTTTTGTTTCCCGCTCATGCATATTTTTTATTGTTTTTCGTTAGACGCTTTAAAAAGGGTTTTAGCCCGCCCCACTTGTTGTTGGTAGGGGAGTAATCCCCTCATTTTTCTGGGGTATTCTGAGATTGGGCATGGAAAAGTGAAAGTTGCTATAGCTTCTGTAATTCATTTACAGACCTTTTAGACCGGGAGCGGTAGCTGTGACTGATGTCAGCGGTAACTGATGTCACTGCAGCGCCTCTGACCGGGAGGTCCTAGGTTCGAGTCCTGACGGTGGCAGGATTTTCGACTCTAGCTTTTCAGCTAGGTCGAATTCAGTCGCTGTCTGGAGGAGAATTCTAGCGGCCGACTGCTTTCATCGGTAGTTTTCCGTGTTTTTTTCGATCAGCACCAGGCGAATGCCGAAGCAGTACCCTACCAAACGAGCCACGGACCGCGCGCGATCTGTCCTTCCTCTTCCTTCTCCTATCCTCTCCTTACACACACACCTCACTAACATGCATTACACTACCACATATTCCGGGAGATCGGTCGGGAGCTTAGAGCTTGTCCCGGCTGGGGCAGTGCCCCGCTGGTGGGAGAGTCCTGGTTAGGGGGAAACCGCACTAGCCGACGGTAGGTCGGTGCCGGATCTCGCCATCCGGCGGGGGAAGATTACCGCCATCTTCAGAGGAAAACATGCACTACACTAATGGGACTAATGACCGAAGCAGTTGACGCGCCCGGAAACACGAAGAAATCAATAAATTCTATTAATTCTCCCTAATTCTGGCGAAAGCACACACTTTTCCGTAGCTTTTAACACTTTCTCGTCCGTGGACCTGTGTCTCTGTAGTCCCTCTCTTTCTACAATCATCGAGTGGACTGTCCTTGCCGACCTGCATGGCAGTGACCATTTTCTCATTCATGTCAACCTCGATATTCCCGATCTGAACGTTGCTCGCGCTCCTCGGTGGCTAATCCACCGAGCTGAGTGGGAAACATTCAAGAAAGAATTACGAATATCGGAAAACTGCCCAAACGACATCGATGCTATGGTTGCCCATTTTACTAACGCTGTCCTTCATG
>CAXIVR010001143.1:0-19063 GCA_964035755.1 Teleogryllus oceanicus
GAATATTTTTAAATTTTTTACTATGTAAACAGAATTAAAATTTTAAAAAGGGTGTATCTCTAATCTATAAACCTTTCAGGCTGAAAATTTTCCCTAGTGAATAGACAGGAATCGCCTCTTTTTTTTTTTAAGTTTTGGTCTAGGTTTTTTTTCATTTTTCTGAATTTGTTTTTTTAAATAGAAGAGTTCTCATTCAAAATTTTTATTACAATCCTATTTTTAGTAACGACAGTAGTTTTTAATATTTTTACTATTAAACAGGAAAATTGAAATATTTAAATGACTGTATCTCGTAATCTATATTTCTGAGCTGAAAATTTCCATTGCGAATAGACGGAAATCGCTCTTTTTCGATGTTTTCAGTTTTCTCATTTTGTGAATTTTGAAAAATGCTTTAAAATGGAAAGAGTTCTCATTCAAATTTTAATTACAATCGTCATTTGTAAAGTAACGACAAAGTAGTTTTTGATTATTTTTCCTGTAACAAAAAATTGAAATGCTTTAAATGGCTGTATCTCGTAAATTACAAATACTACTAGGCGAAGAGAATTGCTCATGAAGTGAATGAACTGAATCGCCTCTTTCTAAGTTTGCAACCCTAGAATTTTCTCGTTTTGCTAGATTACGAAAAAATGTTTTTAAGTAGAAGAGTTCTCCTTCAGGAAATTTTAATTACAATCGTATTTTTTTAAGTAACGACAGTAGTTTTGATTATTTTTTGCTATGTAAACAGGAATTGAAATCTTTAAATGACTGTATCTCACGTAGCTATGGGCCCTACAGGAGCTGAAATTTCCATAGTAAATGGGCAAGATGACCTCTTTTTCCAGTTTTGACCTAGGACTTTCTCAATTTTTGCGATTCCACGAAAATGCGATAAATGAAGGTTTCTTTCAAATTTGCTAATTACAATCGTATTTTTTTAACGACGGTAGTTTTGATGATTATTTACTATGTAAACAGAAATTGGAAATCTTTTATATGAAATCTATCTCATGACTTCATAAAGCCCTACGAGGCTGGGAATTTCCATAGTGAAAGAGACGAATCGCCTCTTTTTTTCAGAGTTTGGCCTAAGGATTTTCTCATTTTCTTTGAATTTGCAAAAATGCTTTAAATAGAAGAGTTTTATTCAAATTTTAATTACAAACGTATTTTTAGTAATATTTAGTGTTTAAGTGTACTCTATTGAAAACTAGAAATTCAAGGAAATCTTTAAATGAGTGTATCTCGTAAACTATAAACCTGTGGCTGGAAATTTCATTAGCGGTGTCCCGAATCGCCTCTTTTTTCGACGTTTTGACCTACGATTTTCTCATTTTGCCAAATATTGCGAAAAAATGCTTTACAAATAAGAAAAAGTTCTCATTCAATTTTAACAATTACAATCGTATTTTTAATGCTGACAGTCAGTTTTGATTATTTTCCTATGTAAGCAGAAATTGAAAAATTTAAATGGCTGTATCTCGTAATCTAAAAGCCTCACAGAGGCTGAAATTTCCATAGTAGTGAATAGTCAGGAGCGCCTCTTTTCAGGTTGGCTAGTTTCTCATTTTGCTGAATTTTGAAAAAAATTGCTTCGAAATCAGAAGAGTTCTCATTCAAAATTTTCGTCTAAATCGTATTTTTAATGAAACAGTAGTTTTGATATTTGTTTACTATGTAAACAGAAAATTGAAATTTTTTAAATGGCTGTATCTAGTAATCTAAGAGACCTGGGTGAGTATGTAGTGAATAGACCAGGAATCATACCTCTTTTTCAGTTTTGACCTAAGTTTTCTCATTTTTTTCTGGTGTGAAGAATTGCTTCAAATAGAAGAGTTCTCATTCAAAATTTTTAATTACAACACGTATTTTTAAGTAACGTGATGATTTTGATTATTTTTAACTATAAACAGAGAAATTGGAATTTTTAAATGTGTATCTCTCGTAATCATAAGCCCACTACGAGCTAAATTTCGTATGAATAGAAGAAATTCGCCTGTTTTTTTCGATGATTCTTGACCTCCGGATTTTCTCATACTTTGCTTTTAAGATATGCAAAAATGCTTTATTAGAGTTCTCATTAAATTTTAAAATTACACAATCCTATTTTTAGTAACGAGGTAGTTTATTTTTGTTTCTAATAGAAATTAAATCTTTACAAATAAAGCTGTATCTCGTAATCATAAGCCCCACAATTTCTATGAAATTCATAATTGAATATAGAACTGAATCCTTGCTTTTGAAGTTTTGACCTGAGTTTTCTCTTTTTCAGATTCCAATTGCTTTAATTAAGAGAGTTCTGTTCAAAAAATTTATTTAATCGTATTTTTAGATGTCGACATTCAGTTTTGATTATTTTTTTACTATGTAATGAGAGAATTGAAATAACAATGAAACATGTCTCATTAATCTATAAATACAGAACTCATAATTTCCATAGTAGAATAGACTGAATCAACCTCTTTTTCGAAGTTTTGACCTAAGTTTTCTCATTTTTTTGATTTGAAATGCTAAATGAAGGTTCTCTGTTCTAAGAAATTACAATTAATCTTATTTTAGTAACTGACAGTGATTTTGATTACTGTGCATAAGCAGAATTAGAATCTTTGTTTGTTATCTCGTAAACTACATGCCTACATTTCAATTTCACACAAAGTGAAGGCTTGAAGATCTTTCTCTTCTTTTTAAGTTTGAACTGAATTTTCTCATTTTGCTGAATATACGAAAAAATGCGCTTTAAATAGAACAGTTCTGTTCAAATTTTACATTTTGTCATAATATTTTTAGCAACATTAGTAGTTTGATTATTTTATATGAAACAGAAATTAATCTCTAAATGGCTCTGTATCATGCAACTTCTTATTTACAGAAGCTGAAATTCATGATGAATGAGGGGAATCGCCTCTTTTCAAAGGTTTTGATACAATTTACTTTCTCTATTTTTACTAATTTTGAATAATCACTTTAAATGAAGGTTCTCATTCAAAATTTTAATTACAATCCATTATTATTACCAAAAACACTGACAGATTTAATTAATTTTCTGTGTAAACAAATTAAAAGTCTTTGATGACATCTCATGACTATAAATACAGCCATAATTTCTAAGTAAATGAATGGGAATCGCCTCTTTTTCAAATGTGTTGAGCTATGATTTTCCTGTTTTGCCGTTTGAAAAAACGCACTTTCGTAGAAAGAGGTTCCACGGTAAAGAATTTTAATTGAAAATGCATATTTTTAATGTGACAGTGTGTTTGATTCTTTTTCCTATGTATACAGAATTGAATTCTTTAAATAGCTATCCTCTCTGCAATCCCAAATATCCTAAGGCTGGAAATTTTCCATAACAAATGGACAGGAATCATCCTTGCAAATTGAGACTAGAGTTTTCTATTTTGCTGATTACAGCATGCCTTAAAATAGAAGAAGTTCAGTAAAAATTTAAAGTTGCAAATCATGTTTTCTTTGTTTGATGGTTTGAATATTTTTACTGTGTGAAAGGTTGGAATGTTTAAATGGCTGTATCATAGCGTCATATAAGCCTACCCAGGCTGAAATTTCCATAGTGAATAGGACAGAGATCCTTTATGCACAAAAGTTTAGACCTAAGGATTACTTCTCTGTTTTTTTTGAATTTGAAAAAAATGCCCATCAAAAGAGTTCTATTCAAAATTTTAATTACACAATCGTATTTTAGTGCAGTAATTTGATCTTTTCTTATGTATAAACAAATTAAAATATTAGTAACATATGTAATCATAAGCCTTGTTGCATTTCATAAATGAATGACAGATCTTTATTTTTCAGTTTAGAGTACAGATTTCTGTTTTATGAATTTGCGAAAAATTGCTTCAAATGAAGTTCTCATTAAAATTTTGATTACAGTCTATTTTTAGTAACATTAGTTTTTACATTTTCACTAACATAAGCAGAAGTTGAAATCTTTAAGTATTTTAATATCTCGTAATCTACTTGATTAAAGGCACAAATTTCCATAGTGAATAGACCAAGATGCCTCTTTGAGAAGTTTTGACCTGGATTTCTCATTTTTGCTGAATTACGACAAATTGCTTCAAATAGAAGAGTTCTCATTCAAATTTTAAATTGATAATATATATTTATACTTTAACGACACAGTGATTTGATTATTTTTTTACTGTATGGCGCAGAAATTGAAATCTTTCTAAATGAGAAGCATGCATCTCATATTCTCTTCAAGCCTAGAACAGAAATTTCCATGTCAGATAGACGGAAATCCTTGTACTCGATGCATTATAAGATTTTCTCATTTTGCTGAATTACAAAATGCTTCATCGAAGGTTCTCTGTTCAAATTACATTGCAAATCATAATGTTTTTATGCATGTTAGTTCAGATTACTAGTAAAACAAATTAGGAAAATCTTTAAATAGCTGTATCTCGTAGTATAAGGCCTACTAGGCAGAAGTACTCATAGTGAATAAGCGAGAATCATACTCTTTTTCTAGTTTTATAAATTTTTAATTTTGCTTTGATTACGAAAAATGTTTTTAAATAGAGTTCTCCTTCAATTTAATTAATCATTATTTTTAGTAGCAAACACAGTAGTTTTGATTATTTTATGTAAGCAAAGTTGAAATCTTTAGAACTGACTATATATAACAAACTATTAGACCTAAAGTTTAGCCTCCATAAATGTAATGAGCCAGGGAATATAGCCTCTTTTTCAGAGTTTTGGCTGAGACTTTAATTTTGTAAATTGAAATCTGTCAATAAAGATCTCTTTCAAATTTCAAATTAAATCATATTTTTTTAACGACTTGGTAGTTTTGTGATTATTTTACTATGGCAGAAAATTAAATCTTTATGGCTCTATCTCATGGCTTATATTCCTCAGGAGGCTGAAATTTTCTAAGTAGAGAGACAAGATGCCTCTTTTTCAGTTTGACCTAAGTTTTCTGTTTTGTAAATTTACAGAAAAATGCTTTATATAAGAAAAGTTCTCATTCAAAATTTTTAAGTAAATCCTATTTTTATATATTAACGACGATGAGTTTATGTTTTTACTAGCAGTGAAATCTTTAAATGGCTGTATCGTAAACTGTAGGCCTACAGGGCTGAAATTTCCTGAGTAGATAGACCAGTTCGCCTCTTTTTCAGAAGTTTTTGACTCGGATTTTCTCATTTGCTGAATTACGAAAAAATGCTTTAAATAGAAAGTTCTTATTCAAAATTTAAATTACAATCATCATTTCAATAACAATGAGTATTTTTATTATTTTTATATGTAAACTTAAGTGAAATACTAGAATAGCATAACTATCACTTCATTCTAGCTCTACAGAGCAATTTCCATGATGATGAGTAATGCCTCTTTTTCGATGTTTTGACCTAAGTTTTCTCATTTTTGCTGATTACACAAAATCTTTCAAATAATGAAGTCAATTTTCTCATTCAAATTTTAGTATGATGTTTTTAGCCAAACGACAGTGAGTTTTAGTTTTTTTGCCTGTGCAACAGGGTGAATGCTAGTAGCTGCCTCTCTCATGAATTCATGGGCCTACAGGGCAGAAATTCATAGTAAATAGACAGAATCGCCTCTTTTTGAAGTTTGACCTAGGATTTTCTCATTTTGCTGGATTTATGAAAAATTGCTTCAGGTAGAGTTCTCATTGTCCATTGCGATTTCAATCGTATTTTTAGTAACGACATTGGTTTTGACATTTGTTTATTATGTTGTTAACAGAAATTGAAATTTTTAAATAGCTGTATCTCGTAATCCTATAAACTACGAGGCTGAAGAAATTTCATTGTGAATAAGAAGAAATTATATATTGCTGATGATTGACCTCAGATTTTCCTGCCCTTTGCTGAATATCCACAGAAAAAATGCTTTAAATGAAGAGTTCTCATTCAATTACAATTACAATCTATTTTTAGTAACGACAGTTTTTATTATTTTTACTATGTAAACGAGATAGAAGTCTTTAAATGTTTATCTCGTAATCTATAAGATACCAAATTTGAAATTTTTCCATAGTGAATAGACAGAATATTATCTTTCAAAGTTTTATTTAGGATTTCGTTTTTATGAATTGAAAAAATTGCGCTTCAAATAAGAAGAGTTCTCCATTCAAAATTTTAATTACAATCATTATCATTGTTGCCACAGTGAAGGTGGTTTGTTCTTTTACTATGTAAATAAATTAGAAATCTTTAAGCTAGCTGTCTGCAAATAAGCCCTACAATTTCAATTTCCGACCTGTGAATAGACGGAAAATCAACCTCTTTTTCGATATTTTGACACAGGGTTTTCTCTCATTTTTGTGAATTTGAAAAATGCTTTAAATGAAAGTTCTCATTCCAAATTTTAATTACAAAATGCATGTTTTTAATAACGACAGTAGTTTTGATTATTTTTTCCTATGTAAACAAAATTTAGAAAATCTTTAAATGGCTGCTGTCTCACATAAGTGTAAGGAAATTTACTAGGCAGAAATTTTCCATAGTGAATAGGGCTGAGAATCGCCTCTTTTTCATAGTTTTAACCTAGAATTGCCTCACGTTTTTATGATTTACAGAAAAAAAATGTTTTAAATAGAAGAGTTATATTAAATTTTAATTACAATCATTATTTTTAGCAATAAACAGTAGTTTTGATTATTACAACACTATATGTAAGCAGGTGAATCTTTAAATGGCCTTATCCTCGTAAACTATGAGCCTACAGGCTGAAATTTCCATAAATCAAATATGCAGAGAATGGCCTCTTTTCCAAGTTTTGACCTAGGACTTTCTCAGTTTGCTGAAGTTGAAAAAATGCGATAAAATAGAAAGTTCTCTTTCAAAATTTTAAATTGCAATGTGTTTTTTTAACAGAGGTGTTTGATGATTATTTATATGTGTGAAATTAGAATCTTTATATAGCAAACCATCTCGTAATACAAGCCCTACAGGGCTGAAATTTCCATAGTGGCTCAAAAATACCTACAATTGTCTAGACTCTCTCATTTGCATTTCATCACACTAAGCAAATTTCCTTTCAAAGCCCCCTTCACTTTATGTGCAGTGGTTTAATTTGTTTTCCTATGTAAACAGAGGTGAAATCTTTAAATGGTGTATCTGCTTAGGCAGCTATAAAACCTACATTGGGCACCATTATTAGTTAATGGGAATCGCTCTTTTTTATTTAGACCTGCGATTTTCTCATTTTGCTGATATTGCGAAAAAATGCTTTAAATAGAAAGAGTTCTCATTCAAAATTTTAATTACAATCGTATTTTGCCGTATGACAGTAGTTTTGATTGTTTCCTATGTAAACCAGAAAATTGAAAAATTTAAATGGCTGTATCTTAAATCTAAGGCCTCAAGGGCTGAAGATTTTCCACTTAGTGAATGATAGAGCTGCCTCTTTTTCCAAGAGTTTTGACCCCTAGGATTTTTCTAATTTTTGCTGAATTTACAATTGCTTCAGTGAAAGAGTTTCTCATTCAAAATTTTAAATACAATCGTATTTTTAGTAACGACATTAGTTTGATATTTGTTTACTATCTGACAGAATTGGTGCAATGCAGCTGTATCTAGTAATCCCCTATGACTAAGAGGCTGAAATTACTATAAATGAATGAATAAGGAATCGCCTCTTTTTTCCAGAGTTTTGACTAGGATTTTCTCATTTTTTCTGAATTTAGAAAAATTGCTTTAAATGAAGAGACTATCTATTCAAGTTTAATTATTGTATTTTATTAACTTTGCAGTAGTTTTGTTATTTTCAACTATATAAACAAGTTTCAAATTTTCAAATGGCTGTATCAATAGTCTATAAATACACAGCTGAAATTTCCATTGAATAGAAAATTCTTTCATTTTTCGATGATTTGACCTCGGATTTTCTCATACTTTGTGATTCCTTTTGAAAAATGCTTTAAACCAGAAGAGTTCTCATTCATTTAATTACAATCTATTTTACCTGTGGCTGAGGTAGTTTTTGATTGTTTTCCTCTTCGCTAGAAATTGAAATCTTTGTGGCTGTATCTCGTAATCATATAAGTGTAAGTTAATTTCATAGTGAATGAACTGGAATCATATTTTTTTTGATTTGACTAAGTTTTCTCATTTTCTTGAATTTACAGAAAAAATTGCTTTAATTAAGTTCTCATTAAAATTTGTAAATTACAATCGTATTTGCGTATCGACAGTAGTTTTGTGATTATTTTTTTGCTATGTAAACAGAATTGAAATCTTAAAAGGCTTGTATCTCATCACTCTAAAGCCCACACGGGGCTGTAATTTCCATAAGTGAATAGACAGGAATAGCCTCATAGTTTTGACCTAGGATTTTCTCATTTTGCTGAATTTGCACAGAAAAAATGCCTTTAAATAAGAAAGAGTTCTCATTCAAATTTTAATTACAAATCTTATTTTTGTGCTGACAGTAATTTTGATTAATTTTTATATGTAAACGAAATTCAAATCTTACACTTGCTTTGTGTCTCATAAACTACATGCCTACAGGCTGAAATTTCCATAGTAAGGAAGGCAGAATCACCTCTTTTTCAGAAGTTTTGAACTGCTGGAATTTTCTCATTTTTTTGCTGAATTTACAGAAATACTTTAAATAGGAACAGTTTCTCATTCAAAATTTTAATTTTAATCATGTTTCATGTGTGACAGTAGTTTGTGATTGTGGCTGCTAACTGTAAACAGGAATTGAAATCTCTAAATGGCTCTATCTCGTAAACTGTAAAGCCCTACAGAAGGCTGAAATTTCCATAGTGAATAGAGAGGAATCTCTCTTTCAAGGTTTTTGATATAAATTTTCTCATTTTTGCTAAGTTTACAAAAAATGGCACAAATAGAAGAGTTCTCATTCAAAATTTTAATTACAATCGTATTTTTAATAAGCAGACTGGAAGTTTTAATTAATTTTCCTATGCTATGGCAAAAATTGAAATCTTTAAATAGCTGTATCTCATCAAACCTAAGCCATAAGGACCTAATTTCTGATAAATAGGCAGAGATCGCCTCTTTTTCAAGAAGTATGACCTATGATTTTCTCATGTTTTTTACTGAATTTACACGAAAAAACGCTGCTAAATGAAAGTTCCATTAAAAATTTTAATTACAATCTGCTATTTTAATGGCACGACAGTAGTTTGTTATTTTTCCTATGTATGCAGAGTGAATTCTTTAAATGGCTTTGCTCTCTCGTAATCTATAAAGCCACACAGACTCAGAATTTCCATCTGAATAGACCCAGGAATCGCCTCTTTTTCAGAGTTTAGACCTAGGATTTTCTCATTTTTTTGCTGGTTACGAAAATGCCTTAAATAGAAGAGTTCTCATTCAAAAATTTTAATTACAATCCTGTATTTTTAGTAACGACAGGTAGTTTTGAATATTTTTACTATGTAACGAAATTGGAATATTTAAATGGCTGTATCTCATAATCTATAAAGCCTAGAGACTGAAATTTCACATAGTGAATAGACAGGAATCGCCTTTTTTCGAAGTTTAGACCTAGGATTTTCTGTTTTTGCTGAATTGCAGAAAAAATGCCTTAAATAAAAAGAGTTCTCATTCAAATTTTAATTACAATCGTATTTTTAGTAACGACAGTAGTTTTGATTGTATTTTACTATGGCAAACGAAATTAAAATATTTAGTAAAAGCTTGTATCTCGTAATCTATAAAGCACGGGGCTGAAATTTTCCTGAAGTGAATGACAGGAATCGCCTCTTTTTCAGAAGTTTACGGTCTAGGATTTTCTCATTTTTTGCTGAATTTACGAAAAATTTGCTTCAAATAGAGAGGAGTTTTCATTAAAATTTTAATTACAATCCTATTTTTAATCAACGACAGTTTTTATTATTTTTTACTATGTAAGCAGTTGAGGAAATCTTTAAATAGCTGCTTATCTCGTAATCTATAAGACCTAGGCTGAAATTTCCATCATTGAATGAATAGAGATATATCTTTTCAGAAGTTTTGACCTGAAGATTTTCTGTTTTTGCCAGATTTACGAAAAGTAGCTTAAATAGAAGAGTTCTCATTCAAAATTTGAGTACAATCATATCTTTACTTAACGACAGTAGTTTGTGATTATTTTTACTATGTAAACGAATTGAAATCTTTAAATGGCTGTATCTCGTAATCTAAGCCCTACAGGGGCTGAAATTTCCATTATTGAATAGACGAAATCGCCTTTTTTCGATGTTTACGACCTAGTTTTCTCATTTTGCTGATTTTGAAAAAAATGCTTTAAATGGAAGAAGTTCTCATTCAATTTTAATACAATCGTATTTTTTGCCAGCTTTTATTCAATGATTTTGAATTCTTTTTCTATGTAAACAAAATTGAAATACTGTCGCTGTATCTCATGGGAATTATAAGGCCTACTAGGCAGAAATTTTCATAGTGAATAGACGGGGAATCGCCTCTTTTTCTGGTTTTAACCTCAATTTTTCGTTTTTGCTAGATTTACCGAAAAAATGTTTTTAAAATAGAGAGTTCTCTTCAAATTTACCAATTACAATCCCGTATTTTTATTAACGACAGTAGTTTTTGATTATTTTTTACTATGTAAAGCAGAAATTGATCTTTAAATGACTGTATCTCACGTAAGCTATAGACTACCAGGGCTGAAATTCCATAGTAAATAGACAGGAATGGCCTCTTTTTCCAGAAGTTTGACTACGGACTTTCTCAATTTTTGCTGAAGTTACGAAAAATGCGATAAATAGAGAAAGAGTTCTCTTTCAGAATTTTAGTACAATCGTATTTTTTTAACGACAGTAGTTTTGATGATTATTTATATGTAAGCAGAAGTGAAATCTTTATATGGCTCTATCTCGTAAACTATAAGCCCTACAGGGAGTAAGAAATTTCATAGTGAAGACAGGAATCACCTCTTTTTTCAGAAGGATTTGACCTAGGGATTTTTCTCAATTTTTTTGAATTTACAAATGCACTTTATATAGAAGAGTTCTTATTTAGAAATTTGAAATTACAATCGTATTTTTAGTAACGACGGTATTTTTATTATTTTTTTACTATGTAAACAGAGTGAAATCTTTTAAATGACCTTATCTCATAAACCTAAAGCTCTACAGGGCTAAAATTTCCATATAGTGAATACACAGGTAAATCGCCTCTTTTTCGATGTTTTGGCTCGGATTTTCTCATTTTTGCTGAATTTACAAAAAATGCTTTAAATAGAGTGTTCTCATTCAGAATTTTAGTACAAATAAGTATTTTTAGTGCTGACGGTAGTTTGAAAGTTATTTTTCCTATGTAAAGCAGAAATTGAAATCTTTAAATGGCTGTATCTCGTAAATTATAAGGCCTACAGGCCAGAAATTTCCATAGTAAATGAACTGGGAATCGCGCCTCTTTTTCAAGTTTGACCTAAGGATTTTCTCATTTTTGCTGAATTTACGAAGAATTTAAGCTTCAGATAGAAGGTTTCTGAAATTTAAAATTTTAACAATTTCAATCATATTTTAGTAACGACAGTGGTTTTGATATTTGTTTATTATGTGCTGAAATTGAAATTTTTAAATGGCGCATCTCGTAAATCTATAAGCCCTACAGGCTGAATTTCCATAGTGAATAGACAGGAATCCTTTCTTTTTCGAAGTTTTGACCTGAGATTTTCTCATTTTTGCTGAATTTACGAAAAAATGCTTTTAAATAGAAGAGTTCTCATTCAGAATTTTAATACAATCCTTTTTTTAACAGTAACGACAGTAGTTTTTGATATTTTTTTACTATGTAAACAAATTGAAATTTTTAAAATGGCGTATTTCCAGTAAACTATAAGCCCTACAGGCTGAAATTTCCATAGTGAATAGACAGAATCGCCATTTTTTCAGATTTTGACCTAAGTTTTTCTCATTTTTGCTGAATTTACGAAAAATGCTTTTGAAATAGAAGAGTTTTTGTTCAAAATTTTAATTACAAACGTATTTTTAAGTAACAACAGTAGTTTAATTATTTTTCCTATGTAAACGAAATTGAAAATCTTTAAATAGGTGTATCTCGTAAACTATAAGCCTACGTGGCTGAAATTTCCATTGTGAATTGAAAATGAATCATATCTTTCGACCTTTTTTTTTTTTTTTTTTTATTTTTGATTTTCCTCATTTTGCTGATAATGCGAAAAAATGCTTTTAAATAAGAAGAGTTTCTCATTCAAATTTTAAAATTACAATCATCTTTTTAGTAACGACAGTAGTTTTGATTATTTTTCCTATAAACAGAAATTGAAATCTTTAAATGGCTGTATCTCATATCTATAAGCCTACAGGCTGAAATTTCATAGTGAATAGACAGGAATCGCCTCTTTTTCGAAGTTTTTGACCTAAGATTTTCTCATTTTTTGCTGAATTTACGAAAAAATGCTTTAAATAGAAGAGTTCTCATTCAAATTTTAATTACAATCTTATTTTTAGTAACGACGGTAGTTTTGATTAATTTTACTATTAACAGAAATTCAAATCTTTACATGGCTGTATCTCATAAACTACATGCCCTACAGGCTGAAATTTCCATAGTGAAGAGACGGAATCGCCTCTTTTTTCAGAAGTTTGAACTAGATTTTCTCATTTTTTGCTAATTTACGAAAAATGCTTTAAATAGAACAGTTCTCATTCAAATTTTAATTTTAATCGTATTTTTAGTAACGACAGTAGTTTTGATTATTTTTACTTTGTAAAGATGAAATCTCAAATGGCTCTATCTCGTAAACTTAAACCCTACAGAGTGAAATTTCCATAGTGAATGAGAATCGCCTCTTTTTCAGTTTTGACCTAGAATTTTCTCATTTTTGCTAAATTTCGAAAAAATGCTTTAAATAGAGTTCTCATTCAAAATTTTAATTACAATCGTATTTTAGTAACGACAGTAGTTTTAGTTATTTTTACTATGTAAACAGGTGAAATCTTCATTATTATCGTAAACTACAGGCCCTACGAGGCACAAATGTCATAGATGAATAGACAGGAATCGCCTCTTTTTCAGAAGTTTTGACTAAGTTTCCCTCATTTTTGCTGAATTTACGAGAAAATTGGCACAAATAGAGTCCCCATTCAAAATTTTAATTTACAATCAATTTTAGTAACGACAGTAGATTTTGATTTTTATAATATAAACGAGGTGAAATCTTTAATTGGCTGTATCATGATCTATAAACCCTACGAACAAATTTCCATAGTGAATAGACGGGAATCGCCTCTTATTTCGAAGTTTGACCTTACGTTTTCTCATTTTCGTTTACGAAAAATGCTTGCATCAAAGTTCTCATTCAAATTTTAATTACAATCCAATGTTTTTAAGTAACATGTGAATTTTGATTATTTTATATGTAAACAGAATTGAAATCTGGTAGTATCTCATCAAATCTAAGCCTACAGGCTAATTCATAGTGGTATGAGATCCTTATCTTTTTCAGACTTTTGACCTAAAGTTTTTTCTCATTTTGCTGAATTTTGGTGCTAAAAAGTTCTCATTCAAAATTTTAATTACAATCCCGTATTATTTTAAATAGCATGAGTAGTTTTAGTTATTTTACTATAAACAGAATTGAAATCTTTTAATGGCTGTATCTCGTAATCTATATTCTGAGGCTGAAATTTCATAGTGAATAGACGGAATCATATCTTTTTCGAAGTTTTGACCTAGGATTTTTTCATTTTGCTGAATTTGAAATTAGCTGATGAAGGTTCTCATTCGAATTTTAATTGATATTATTTTTAGTAACGACAGTGATTTGATTATTTTTACTATGGCAGAATTGATCTTTCGTGTTGTATCTCGTAAACTATATTCTGATAATATTTCCCTACTGAATAGACAGGAATCGCCTCTTTCAGTTTTGTCAGTTTCTGTTTTCTTGAATTTACGAAAAATGCTTTTAAATGAGAAGGTTCTCTTTCAAATTTCAATTACAATCATTATTTTTGTAACGACAGTAGTTTTGATTATTTTTTACTATGTAAAGCAAGAGTGAAATCTTTAAATGGCTGTATCTCATAAACTAGAAGCCCTACGAAGCTGAAATTTCTGTGAATAGACAGATCCTTACTCTTTTTTGAAGTTTTGACCTAGGATTTCCTCATTTTGGCTGAATTTTGAAAAATGCTTGAAATGAAGAGTTCTCTTAAAGTACATTTAATCGTATTTTAGTAATGACAGTAGTTTGATTATTTTTACTATGTAAACAGAACAAATCTTTAAATGGCATCTCGTAAACTATAAGCCCTACAGGCTGGAAATTTCCATAGTAAATGGGGAAAATCGCATCTTTCAAGTTTTGATTTAGGACTCTCAATTTTGCTAATTTGAAAAATTAACTTTAAATGAGTTCTCTTTAAAATTTTAATTACAATCCCGTATTTTAGTAACGACGGTAGTTTTGAATATTTTACTATGTAAACGAGTTGAAGTCTTTAAATGGCTGTATCTCATGAAACTATAAGCCCTACGAGCTCAAATTTCACTAGTGAATGAACAGGAATCGCCTCTTTTTCAAGATTTTGACCTAAGTTTTCTAATTTTTGCTGAATTTACAAAAAAATCCTTTAAATAAAGTTCTGCTAAGTTTTGGTGATCATATTTTTAGTAACGACGTAGTTTTGGTTATTTTTACTATGTGACAATTGAAATCTTTAAATGGCTGTATCTCGTAAACTATAAACCTGAGATGAAATTTCCATAGTAAATGGACAGGAATGGCCTCTTTTTTTTCCAGAAGTTTTGACCTGGTTTCTCAATTTTTGCTGGAGATTTGAAAAATGCGATAAATAGAGAGTTCTCTTTCAAATTTTTAATTACAATCAATATTTTTGTAACGACGGTAGTTTGATGATTATTTACTATGTAAATGAAATTGAAATCTTTATATAGCTCTATCTCTCGTAAACTAAGCCTACAAATGAAATTTCAATAGTGAAAGACAGGAATCTACTCTTTTCAGAAGTTTTGACTAGTTTTCTCATTTTGCTGTTTGAAAAAATGCATGAAATAGAAGTTCTCTTCAAAGCTAATTACAATCGTATTTTAGTAACGACAGTAGTTTTGATTATTTTTAATATCCCAAACAGAATTAAATCTTTAAATGGCTGTATCTATTAAACTATAAGCCTACAGAGGCTCAATTTCCATAGTAAATAATCCTCTTTTTCAAGTTTGACCTAGTTTTATCATTTTGCTGAATTTACAGGTGCTTTAAATGGGAGTCCCATTCAAAATTTTAATTAAATCAGATTTTTAAGTAACAACAGTATTAGTTTTGATTATTTTTTTAATAACAAACAGAATTGAAGAATCTTTAATTGGCTGTATCTCGTAAATCTATCAGCCCTGCAGAGCTGGAAATTTCCATAGTGAATGGGCAGAATCGCCTCTTATTTGACATTTGACCTTACGTTTCTCATTTTATGAATTTACGAAAAATGCTTTTAATGAAGAATTCTCATTTCAAATTTTAATACAATCGTATTTTTAGTAACGACTGTAGTTTTGATTATTTTTAACTATGTAAACAGAAATTAAATCTTTAAGTGACTGTATCTCATAATCTACAGAAAGCCCTACAGGCTGAAATTCCATAGTGAATAAACGGTCATCTCTTTTCGAACTTTTGACCTAAGTTTTCTCATTTTTGCTGAATTTACGAAGAATTGCTTCAAAGAAAGTTCTCATTCAAATTTAATTACAATCGTATTTTAAATGCATAGTAGTTTGTTATTTTTACTATATAAACAGTGAAAATCTTTTAATGACTGTATCTCGTAATCCTATAAACCTACAGGCTGAAACTTCAATAGTGAATGAGCAGGAATCTCTTTTTCAAGTTTGACCTAAGTTTTCATTTTGCTGAATTTACAGAAAAATTGCTTCAAATGAGAGTTCTCATTCAAAATTTTAATTACAATCAATGTTTTAGTAACGAGTAATTTTGATTGTTTTACTATGTAAACAGGTAAATCTTTAAATGTGTATCTCGTAAACTATAAGCCCTACAGAAGCTAATATTTCCCTACTGAATGAACGGGAATCCTTCTTTCGAAGTTTTGATCTAGTTTTCTCATTTTCTACTGAATTTACAGAAAAAATGCTTTAAATGAAGAATTCTCTTTCAAAAATTTTTAATTACAGTATTATTTTTTTGTAACAGCAGTAGTTTGCAGTTATTTTTTACTATGTAAACAAAATTGAAATCTTTAAATGGCTGTATCTCGTAAACTACAAGCCTTTGAGCTAAATTTCCATAGTGGATGCAGGAATCGCCTCTTTTTAAATTTTATTAGGATTTCCTCATTTTTAATGAATTTTGAAAAAATGCTTGAAATAGAAAAGTTCTCACTTCAAATTTTAATTACAATCGTATTTTTAGAACGACAGTAGTTTTGATTATTTTTATATGTAAACAAGTGGAAATCTTTAAATGCTGTATCTCAGTAAACTATAAGCCTACAGGCTGAAATTTCCATAGTGAATAGACAGGAATCGCCTCTTTTTCGAAGTTTTGACTATGATTTCCTCATTTTTGCTGAATTTAGGAAAAATGCTTAAATAGAAAGTTCTCTTTCAAAATTTTAATTACAATCAGTATTTTTAGAAACGACAGTAGTTTTAATTATTTTTACTATATACAAATGAAGTTTTAAATGGCTGTATCGTAAACTAAACCCTCAGACTGAAATTTCCTAGTGAATAGACAGGAATGCCTCTTTTTCAAGTTTTGACCTAGAACTTTCTCATTTTTGCTGAATTTGAAAAATGCTTTAAATAGAAGAGTTCTCTTTCAAAATTTTAATTACAATCGTATTATTAGTAACGACGGTAGTTTTGATTATTTTTACTATGTAAACAAAAATGAAATCTTTAAATGGCTGTATCTCGTATACTACAAGCCCTACGAGGCTGAAATTTCCATAGGAATAGACAGGAATGCCTCTTTTTCAAGTTTTGACCTAGGACTTTCTCAATTTTGGCTGAATTTAGAAAAAATGCGATAAATAGAAGAGTTTCTTTCAAATTTTAATTACAATCGTATTTTGTAACGACAGTAGTTTTGATGATTATTTACTATGTAAACAGTGAAATCTTTATGGCTTATCTCGTAACTATAAGCCTACAGGCTAAATTTCCATAGTGAAGAAGACAGGAATCGCTCTTTTTCAAAGTTTTGACCTAGGATTTTCTCATTTTTGCTGAATTTGAAAAATCTTGAAATAGAAGAGTTCTCTTAAATTTTAATTACAATCGTATTTTTAGTAACGACAGTAGTTTTTATTATTTTTGATTATTTTTACTATGTAAGCAGAATTGAAGTCTTTAAATGGCTGTATCTCGTAAACTATAAACCCTACAGGCTGAAATTTCCCTAGTGAATAGGAGAAATCCTCTTTTTCAAGTTTTGACTAGGACTCTCATTTTTGCAGAATTTACGAAAAATGCTTAAAATGAAGAGTTCTCTTTTAAAATTTTAATTACAATCGTATTTTAGAAACGACAGTAGTTTAGATTATTTTTACTATGTAACAAAATTGAAATCTTTAAATGGCTGTATCTCATAACTCAAAGCCCTACAGGCTGAAATTTCCATAGTGAAGAGACAGAATCGCGTCTTTTTCGAAGTTTGACCTAGGTTTCTCATTTTTGCTGATTTACAGAAAAATGCTTGAAATAGAAAGTTCTCCTTTAAATTTTAATTACAATCGTATTTTTAGTAACGACAGTAGTTTTGATTATTTTTACTATGTCAGCAAGTGAAATCTTTAAATGGCTGTATCTCTAAATAACTATAAGCCTACAGGCAGAAATTTCCATAGTGAATAGACAGTAATCTACTCTTTTTTCGAAGTTTTGACCTAGGATTTCTCATTTTGCTGAATTTGAAGAATTGCTTCAAAGAGAAGTTCTCATTCAAAATTTTAATTACTATCATTATTTTAAGTAACGCAGGTAGTTTTGATTATTTTACTATATAAACGAAATTGAAATCTTTAATGGCTATCTCGTAATCTATAAGCCTACAGGCTGAAATTTCCATAGTGAATAGACGGAATCCCTCTTTTTCAAGTTTTGATCTAAGTTTTCTCATTTTTGCTGAATTTACGAAAAATGCTTTAAATGAAAGTTCTCTTAAATTTTATTTACAATCGTATTTTTAGTAACGACAGTAGTTTTGATTATTTTTACTATATCAACGAAGTGAAATCTTTAAATGGCTGTATCAAACTATATCTGAGGCTGAAATTTCTATAGTAAAGAGGAATCCTCTCTTTTTTCGAAGTTTTGACCTAGGATTTCTCAATTTTGCTGAATTTACGAAAAAATGCTTTAAATAGAAGAGTCTTTCAAATTTTAATTACAATCTATTTTTGTAACGAGTAGTTTTGATTGACTTTACTATGTAACAAAATTGAAATCTTTAAATGGCTGTATCTCATCAAACTCAAACCTACAGGCTGAAATTTCCATAGTGAAGAGACAGGAATCGCCTCTCTTTCAGAGTTTGACCTAGGATTTTCTCATTTTGCTAATTACTAAAAATGCTTTAAATGAAGGTTCTCATTCAAATTTTTAATTACAATGTATTTTTATAACTTGACAGTAGTTGTTGATTATTTACTATAAACAATGGAAATCTTTAAATGGCTGTATCTGAACTATAAAGCCTACAGACTGAAATTTCATAGTGAAGGACAGGAATCGCCTCTTTTTTGAAGTTTTTACATCAGTTTTCATTTTTTCTGAATTAAGGAAAAATGCTTTAATTAGAAGAGTTCTCTTTCAAATTTTAATTACAATCCTTATTTTAAAGGGCGGGAGTTTTGATTATTTTTACTTAATAAAATTGAAATCTTCAAATGGCTGTATCTCATAACTACAAGCCCCACAGGCTAAATTTCCCTTGTGAAGAGACAGAATCGCCTCTTTCTTGAAGTTTTTACCTAGATTTTCTCATTTTTCTGAATTTAGAAAAATGCTTGAAATAGAAGGGTTTTCCTTCAAAATTTTAATACAGTATTTTTTGTAAGACGTAGTTTATTTTTTTACTTTTCAAATAAATTTTTGGATCCCCCTCATGC
>CAXIVR010001145.1:0-92000 GCA_964035755.1 Teleogryllus oceanicus
AAAGTTGAAGTCCATATGCCCATACTGGTTTTAATATTGCTTTATATACAATTACTTTGTTTGCGATGTAACGATGATTTTCTTCCCAGTAGCCATTTAACCTTCTCAGTTTTAGATCTAATTCTTTTGTTTTATTCTTGATATGTTTTTTCCATGTGAGTCTTCTATCCAGAGTAAGTTCGAGATATATTGCCCAGTCATTTTGAGTAATAAATTGCGATCCGATTTTAATAGGTGGACACGTTTCGTGCTTCAGACTGAAGGTGACTTGGACAGACTTCTTCTCATCGATTTTGGGGCGCCAGCGTTTCTGCCACTTGTGGATGGATTGCAGATGTTCTTCTACGAGACGAGATGCTTCTGCTGAATCTTCGTGTCGAGCTAAGATGGCTGTGTCGTCGGCGTAGGTTGCTGTCAATGCGTTTTCAAAAGATGGGATGTCGGCAGTATATAATGAATAATGGAAAGGTGCAAGCACACTTCCTTGAGGCACTCCTGACTTTATAGGGATAAGTTTTGAAGTTTCACCGTTAAATTTTATTTGAAAATATCTCTCTGTGAGATACGATTTTAACTAGTGATAGTAAGGATACGGTAGATTTTTGTTAATTTTATACAATAGATCTGGGTGCCAAACCTTGTCGAAAGCCTGGCTTACGTCTAGAAATACAGCAGAGCAATATTCTTTATTTTCTTGCGATTCACTTATTTCGTTTGCTACTCGATGAATTTGTTGAATTTAAGACGCCTTGTGAATATTTTATTACGTATTTTTTGATAAATTTACTAGAAATTACCTAGAAATTTGTGGAATTTTAGACGCCTGTGGATATTTTTATTACGTTTTTTTGATAAATTTCACTGCCTTTATAACTTGCTGTATGGGACCTTCACAAAGGGCGCATTTGCAGGCTTCGTCTTGTTTTTCTTGTTATCACAAGTTCTGCTATCGTGATTCTGCCGCATCGATAAGGATGGTTGCAGTAGTGTCTCGAACTTTAGGAGCGAGGCATTGCGCAAGATCTCGCTTTACTCTTGGCTTCAATTATTATTTAGGTGTTTTGAAGGTACTGTAATTTATAAATATCTTTGTTGTAAAATCTTTTGGTTTCAAATCAATAAAAAATACCGGTAAGGGAGCTTTTGTTACACGGTGTTTGCAGTTATGAATGTTTCTTAGAGTATGACGTTTCTTCTATTTCTGCTTTCAGTTCATCAATATTTATTGTAGGATGCATATTGTTTTAAGACTATCCTAAATGCTCTTTCTTGTTTTAGCTGATAGGTGTGAAACTCAATTTTCTCTTTAATAAGGTATTTAATAAGTGTCGATAAGCTATTTTGTTGCCGGTAAGATTTTAAATGTATCCTGACCCACGAGCTTGCACTAGAATTCTTCCTTCTTACGGCTTTTGTAAAGTTTCTGACATTGCGTGAAAGTCATTTACCCCAGGAAAAATATTGGCGGTGGCTTTGCACCTTCTGAGTGTTGCTGGATTTGTGACGTTCATCGATTACTTTATCTGTGGATTCATCGTCATTAATAAGTTCGAGATCTGAAAATCAATTGCATGATAGTATGCCACTTATATTTTCACTTTGACGTTTTGATTGTTTTTGTCTTTCAGGGCTGTGAGATTTACATCTCTTGCGCTTGCTTACAACAACTTGCCATTTATGAGTGTTGCTGTCACTACTTGAATTACCGTGGGTTGTTCAATTAAGTTCTGGATTTGTTACATCGGTTGAACTTGAACTTGAAGACTGTACTGCAGGAGGAAAAGAGAAATGACATTGCTATCACTGTACCTTGTGGTATCTGATGTAAAATGAGTTGTTGCTGCTGCTGAAATTGTTGTTGACGAAACAACTGAGTTGTAGTTCAGCTTGACTATAGTAAACGAATCCATATAAATTCAGATTCCGGCTGGGATGTCCTCCGATGCATATCGATTGTTTACTCTTATTATGGAGGCAACATTATGTTTCAAAATCACCAGTTGAAACACAAAACTTTATAAACAGGAAATACAATTGATCACAAAACACTACACACTAGTCAGGACACAAAATGTGGACGCACAACTGACACAATGAGCCAACGCACAACTTAGAATTTACGAGACACCGCGGATAGAGGCACGTCCTCTCATCTCCACCGTTCGCGAGACCCAAATATAGATAATGTATTTAATTTGCTTTGGGAATGAACTATCGTATGGAAACTGGAACTATCGTGAAACTGGACTATCGTATGCTGTACCAACTACTCGTATATTTCCAGTTTGTTGTTTTCAAAGATTTCTATAAGTTCCATCTAACCCTAATGAAACTATGCAATCTGACTCCTGCAATGTTTTAATTTTTCCTTAGCACTTCAAAATATTCTCATCAGCTTGCTCTTACTGATCGTAGTTGTGGAAGACAACATAACCTGATTCCTCAAAACTGAGTGCGAGTTGTTATAGAAAGCAAAATACTGCAGTAACCAAACAAATCCGCACTGAATCTGTAACATTGTGGTTCAGTGATTAATAAATCGACATGTTTAATAATAAATTTAACTTGCTTGCACATATCTTGTAGACTTTTTAATAACCTGCCACCGGGGGCGGTAGCTCAGTGCATCAACTGAGCTGTCACTGCAGTGCCTCTGACCGGGAGGTCCTAGGTTCGAGTCTAATGGCCGCAGGATTTTCGACACTAGCTTTTCAAGCGCCGGAAACACGAAAATCAAACCATCAACTAACCTGCCCAAAATAGCATTTACAGCACTGAATGTACTACGAGAATAGTCTTCCTAGTTTTCTTGCAAATGCTTCGACTTGTCCAAAATAGGTAATTAATTACATAAGCCAATTAGCAAATGACTTTCATGCGCAACAACTCTAGCATATAAAATCTTAAGGAATATCAATAATAAATTAAAATGCACGTCTAATTTGAAAGTTATAAAAGAATGTCAATGAATCATTATCAAACTTTATTGTATAACCCTAAGGTGAAATATCCTGTGAAATGCCTGCACAAGCTTCGGTAGATGACGCGATTTAGATGAATTAGAAACAGCAATATAGGTAGTAAGAAATCGAAAACCTCGAGAATAAACGCCGATCTAATTAAATATGGAGGTTTGCGATTTAAACTGTCTCCTCCACCTATATGTTGGAATCAATGCAAAGTCCCTGATGAATGGCAGAAGCAAAGTGATTTCCGTATATAAATAAGGAAAAGAAGCGACTGTGGCAACTATAAATGATATTAGTTTATTCTTCAGTGCTTTGAAATATATCAAACATTTTAAGTAAAAGTCTTGTAGTATCTCTACTATTTTAATAATAGAAGAACCAAATGGTTTTAGAAAAGGACGCTCCTCTACAGAAAATAGTGTTACCCTCCGACAACTCATAGAAACACGTATGAAATTTAATCTAAGTCCATTTAGTTTTCATCGTTTTGAAAAATCTTTTGTTAAATTAAAACGTTCTACTTCATGAGAAATTATGTAAAAAAGAGGTTACCCACATAACGTAATCATGAACTTGTGAACATTAAATCTCTGTATCATAATACCTCCGTTATATTAGAACTAGAAGTAAAATATTCAAAAGAAATACAAACAAACCAAGAAGTTCGCCAAGGATGTAGCCTTTCCCATTGTTTAACATATACTTGGATGATGTCATTCGAAAATGGAAGAACAAAATTATAACAAAAAAACCAAAACAATGGCATTTGCGGGAAAACAATCTATATGAACCAAACTAATTTTGAAAAATACGATGATGAAACAAGTTAGCCATTTTAAATATTTGAGTTATGACGTAACGTTCTTCACAGAAGTTGATATGACTAATGTTATGCAGGTAGTGCTGCCCCATCACGTTGAATAAACCTGAATCTTCTTATTCTGTGGGATTTCTATGGGAATCGTTTTCTTATTTTTTTTCACATTTCCCACTGGAGTTCCATCCCCAGTTCTAGTAACGTCTACGAAATGTCAAAACAATTGAAACTAGTGGTGCTGAAACAGAATAAACTTTCTCTCGATATTGTTAAGTTGCGCGCGATATTGTAAATTTACTAAATTTACTAAAAACATACGGTTTCGTTTATGACGAAAAAATGTTTAGAAAATTGTAAGTTGCGTAAATTGCACGCAAAATTGTGCTAAAATTAATGAAATTTTCGAAAAAATGTACACGACCTTATTTAAAAATCTGCCTTTAAATAACTTTTGGAAAATTTAATTTTGTAGGAAGATTCTGAAGAAAAATGAACTTTTGCGAAAAGTTTTAAGTAAAACGCTACCTGTATCATTCATTTAAACGTCCTTCAAATTATCCGACAGCAAAATTTAATTTAAAAAATTTGAAAATGTCCCAGGGGCTTTATGTTAAGTAGTTCTGTCTCAACAAAATTTAAAAATCTATTTCAAATTCAAGGGGTGGCAACATCAGTCAGATCGATGGGTTAATTTCTGTGAAAATCTTACTTACGATTTAACCGCTAGCGTTGTTCAAGCAAGACTGACAGACATTTTTCCTCAATGGATTTGTCAGTGTCAAGGACCACTAAATATGGACTCTGCCAATACAATGTATGAGAGGAAGTATTTTAGAATATATATTGGCCAAGATTTATCCACTTTTCGTTACCACATCCTGATAATGAGTTTTTCTATCAACATCGCCGTTTTCCCCGCAATACTTTCTCTATCCTGTGTGGGCAGTAGCGACAATCTGAATCCATTGTAATTTTTTGTACCAGAATGATGTGCAGTTATCACCAATAAGAGATCTGTATGAAGCACTGTATTTTTCTGTACATTTTCTCCCCGATGATTCCCAATAAATAGTATAAATGGATTCTGACTCGCATGTCGAAAAAAAAGGCTTAGTTGGCATATACTGCATACACTATAAAAAGTCGATTCTTCCGCGGAAAATTAATTATTCATCTATTTTGTATCTAATCTGGTAGATTGCATTACGTTGTGTTTGAATGATACGTTTAAATAAATACATCAATAAATATACAAGTAAATAAGAAAATAAGTGAATAAATGGATACATAAATAAATTAATCAATAAATAAGTAAAAAATAAATAAGTATATAAATAAATAAATAAGCAAATAAATATATATGTACATAAATAAATAACATTTTTATATTTAAATACAAGTTCTGATTATCATTAAAATTCACTATACATTGACCATTGTAATATCAGACTTACTATATATTATCACGTTCTTAGTAGTCTGAAGGCAGGTAAAGTCTGAAACGTTGACACTGTAACAACAAGGTATCTTCACAATGTTATTATTACATTTTATATGACGTACCCACTAATTGATATTTAGTTGTGTTAATTGTATATTAAACTTAAATAAATCTTTGACAATGTTATTATTACATTTTATATGACGTACTATAATTTCATTACATTAAACTCTTATCAGAATCACTACCGATACTCATCTTCTTTTCTTTCACACGGTAGTCAGTCTTACTTCAACGTTTACTTCACGTTTTTATAGAAATAAGGTTTAACTGCATCAGAAACTTTCTGCATTTACTTCCTCCTCTGCATCTAGATTAAATAGTGTGTCATTTAAGTTAACTTGACATCGACAAGTCGTGACGTGAGAGACCGCGTTGAAGTGATATGGAAAACAGTGTGCTTGTCTAATATCAACGCTGTCTATCCGTACTGTCGTTCTCTGAAATCACGGCATTGGAGTATCAGGGAAATTGGGCTTTTTCGGCAACATCATTTTTAAAAAAACAGACTACTGGTGCTACACAGAGTCAGATTTACTGTGGTGAGAGCTCAAGGCAAAAATTTGATTGAGGCTTATTTTCTGAAGGATTCCTTATCGCCAAATCGTTAGTCATATCGTCAAAAGTTATTTCTTTCAGAATATCGTTATTGCTTCTTAAAATGGCGAAATCGTTGAAAGGTTGTTGAGTCATTGTCGTCGCAAACTGTGTTTAAATATTTTCAATTTTGAAAACGATCTTTCAGCTGTGTGGTTATCATCAAAAAGTTGTATTCAAAATATTTCCACATTAGGAAAGTATCTTCGATATGCATTTGAATTATTTAACTGTACATATAATTTTCTCCGCTGAAATATCCATTTTCTCTTGCAAATCGGTTTTAACCTGGCATCGGACGGACTGCAGGCAATCACACATTGATAGCACCAGCAGCCAGTTCGTCTCTCTACCTTTCTTTTATTTTCAATTGTAACGTTGAGTGTGACAGTTACTGTCGTAGAGGTTGCAAACGTAATTATATGCTTAATTTGTTTCGTGCTTGGGCTCTCAGACCCAACCCGTCCGTTCATGTAACTGTAATGGAGTAAGCACGAGTTGGTATTTTTAGAATAATATATTATTTCGATGTAGGCCTCTGGAATGGCTCATCGGCAACGTACTAGCTTCCCGTGCTGTGGTCCTGGGTTCGATTTCCGGTCGAGGCAAAAATAGAGTTGTAGTATTCTTTTAAAATCGTCCCAGTGTTTGTAGCGTGTGATGCAAAGCTCAATCAGGCGGATCGTGCTAGTTACGGTAAAGAGAATACGTCATGTTCGCCTCATGTCGCTCTGACCCCCAAACAAAGGGAATTTAACTATGCCCAGGCATGGGGGACACATAGCTGGCCGCTAAAGTCAGACTACCGACCCAATAACGCCAAATACATGCATACATACATTTATATATAGATAATATGTTAGTTTTGTGTAGTGTTACGTATAACTAAACTAAAATTGAACTGTAATTTCAGAAATGAGTCAAATAATTTCGATAATTGCCAGTGGCATGACGAGCATTGTATTAAGGAGGCCTCAATGTGCTGCTTCTTTAATTTACCGAATATTTTTCGATAAGAATAATAAATATATTGACAAAAATCTTTTCTTTTATATTAAACTAAATATAAAAGATAATATTGAAATCCTCTAACAATGATATAAACAAAATATTTGCTACGTAATTCTTGTTTTTTAATCCGGGTCTTCAGACCGAGCCCATCGCTTTCAGGCAACGGCTGAACAGTTTAGCCGCTAGCGTGTTCACAGACGGATGGACATTCAATCTGTCGGAATCAAGGATCCACAAAATATGTATTCTGGCAACACCTCGTGTTAGATGATTTTTTTTCTAAATTTAGCAACTACATTTATCCACTTTTTTGCACCCTATTCTGTAGCGAGAATGAGAAAATTTGAAGCATTTTTTGAGAAAAATTTTGAAAATATCGAAGGGCTTCGTGTAAAGTACCTTGAAAATCAAAATATCCGGTTGAATCTCCAAAGCCTCCTGCCTGGTCCAGAGTGTTCAAAATACACTCGAAAAAATCGATTGAATTGATTAGGCGCTGGCATTGGGCTCAGGAGGACGGCCGGACCAACTGACAGACGGACGGATTTGGTCGACGGCCGACCGACGGACGGACGGGACTGGTGGATGGACGGACCGATGGACGAACGGACGGACCGACGAATGGATCGACGGACAGACCGTCGGATTTGACCCACTGACGGACGGACCCACTGACGGACAGACCCACTGGACGGACAGACTCAATTGACGGACGGACCCACGGACGGACGGACCCATCGGACGGACGGACCCACGGACGGACCCACGGACGGACAGACCTGCCGACCGACGGACCGACGCAGTGGACCGACAGACAGACCACTGACGGACGGGCCCAATGACGGACGGACCCACTGATGGACGGACCCACTGATGGACGAACCCACTGGCGGACGAACCCACTGACGGATCGACCCACTGACGGACGGGACTTACTGACAGACGGATCACTGGACGGACGGACCCATTGACGGACGGACCCACTGACGGACCTGCTGATGGACGGACATAAGCATGTATGCAGACGGCTTGCCGATTCGAATTCTCGGTATCAAGAGGAGCCACAAACATGAATTTGCCAGAACGTTGTGTTAAAGTAATTTACCATATATAGCAACAGGATTTATCCAGTTATTGATTACCTGAGATCGGTAATGAGAGTGTTTCTGCGTTTAACTCTGCTGTTCTCCGGCGCACAAATTACATAGCATTCTCTTCATGCAAAGTAAATGTGAGAACGTAATATTGAAGGTAGGGATATTTTTCCTTAAACAAATTTGTTCTTTAAAACAGATTTGAAGTAAGGTCTTGTAGGATTTTTCGTTGAAAATTTGAGTATTTTTTATTAATTTTATGAAATATAGGCAATTTTTATTTGTTTAATTAATTTATTCTTTAAAAGTCACCTAATTTTATTTTTATTTTCTCCTTGTATGTTACAAAAGCAATCCACGGCATAAAAGTGGTTTAAATATATTTTCAGTGAACTCTCCTGGGTTTTGTAAATTGCAAATTTAAAGAAAATCTGTTCTAAAGAATCAACCCTTAAAGTGATCATGTAAATTTTTGAAAACTAAACAGTTTTGCGTGATTTGTTCCTGAAATCTAAAATCTATTGTTTAAAAAAATATTTTCTCAAATTACGATAAAAGTTTTTCTTCAATTTTTCACAGATGTTAAGAAGTGCCTGCGCAGAATGGCGCAAGCGCATTTGCTGAACTCTTCGTATTTTCCTAAACTATATAATTGAAGGTAAAGGATTTTTGCCTGGGACAGTCTGTTCCAGAAAATAGCTCTTAAATTGTGCAAGTACAGTTTCATTTTAAAAGAGTAACGTTCGCGGTTTTGGGTTTGAAATTAATACAGTTTATAAAAATAACATTTTCAACAGAAACAATTTTTTCTTCAAAACTTGTTCCACTGATAGAAGAGACTCTTAAATGAATGCTACGTGCCTCATTTCCTCATTGAACACTTTGAATTTTCGAAAATTGAATATTTTAAATAATGCGATTATACGTGCTGTTGAAGCACCTCTAGTTTTAGTTGTACAAAGACGCCGAAAATTTCAACTTTTGCAATTTTCAAGAGATTGGGGATTTCAAAAGAGAATGAGACGCATACCATTCCTCTTAAGTGTCCGTTAACCTATGCGACAAATAATGTTTAATCGGAAAATACCAGGCGCGGTGGCCTGTGCGCATCGACTGATGCCCACGCAGCGTTCCTCACCGGGGAGGTCCTAGGTCTCTACTCCCACGGCGGCAGGATTTTCACACTAGCTTTCAGCTAACCGAATTCAGTCGCTGCTTGGAGGAGAATTTAGCGACCGGCTGCTCTTGATCGTGCTTCCGAGGTTTCTCCCATCAACACCAGACGAATGCCGGAGCAGTACCCCACTAAACGGGCTACGGACCGCGCGCGATCAACCTTCCTTCTTCCTTGTGTCCTATCCTCCTCTACACACACACACACACTTGCCACCAACATGCACTACACCACATATTCGGGAGACTGCCGGGAGCGAGAGTTTGTTCTGCTGGGGCGGTGCCCCGTTGGTGGGAGAGTCCCTGGTTAGGGAAATCCCACTTCAAAGCCGACGGTAGATCGGCGCCGGATCTCGCCATCCAGCTGGGGGAAGACCACCGCCATCTCCTCGAGAAAAACTGCGCAGGCACTAACGGGACGAATGACCAAAGCAGGTTGACGCGCCTTCCGAAACACGAAACAAAACCAAACTAAATCGAAAAATTGGTGAGAAATTTTAAAATTTTTAAACTCTCCCAGTGGTCATATATAAACACTCCTTAAATTAAAATATATGTTTGTTTAAGGCCAGACATCAACCATGATCGATTTAAAATATAAATTCTGTGGTGAAAATCCTGCTTACTGTTTTGCTAGCGTTGTTCAGATAGACAGATTTGACGGTCGTGTGCAGACGTTTTCCATTCAGACGACGTTTCGGCATCAAGGACCCAGAAAACATGGGGATTCTGACCACACTACGTGTAGTATAGGCAATTTGTTTTGAGAAACAATATTTATCCACTTTTTCTTTACAAGGGCCCAGGAATACAGTTCTTCTCACTGAAATTCGCCGTTTTTGCAAGTAATAATCAAAACCTGCATTTTAATAACTGAAACGTTGCTTGGTGAATTCAATTTCCGGAGTCTAGCGCAACCTAGCGTTGCTTATTTAGGCATTTTACGGCCTTATATAAAGATACCGTAAATCACAGTTTCAAAAAATAATGAATGATTAAAATAAAATGAAATAATTTAAAGAAGTATCCTAGACTGTTTAACTTATAGAAACAATACCCACACACAAACTGCTTATAAAATTATTAAGGTTTCGATGTAACCTGTTCCGAATTTATGTTTTAAATATAAAGCGCAGAAAAGGTTGTGTTATTATTAATAAAATTAATGCTTCAACCGTTATCTAAATAAAATCAATATCCCGCTAGCTGGCCGATGGGTTCTTGTTAGAAATAATCGCCATACCTACTAGCCACGATTATCCGATCTGCCATCTATACAGAGGCGAGGAATCTGAAAACAAATATATATTGTCTAGGTACTTATTAGCTGGAATTGGCCAAATGAAAATCGTTTTTTTTGTTCTATTTCAAAAGAAACTTATGCTTATTCTCAATGCCAGGCAGAAATAATATGACTTGAAAAATTTGTAAATAAATAAGGAATGTTCTTTGGTCAAGAGCTCTGAACCTTATCCTGCAGCACCAGTTCGCGCGAATTTCTGAACGAGGGGCCCCACGAAGAACCATTTTCCTCTTCTTCTCGGTGACGAGAACGCGTCCGAGTAATCGATTCTTCTCCCTGCCTTTGCACAAATGTTGTCGTACTGATCCTCACTGCCTCAAATACGTGTAGTTCTAATTTAATTTACATTGCGAAAGTTCCTGTTCTTTCTTGATTACGCAAGACGATAATGCCAAAGTTCATAAACTATTATTACCAGAATTATTCCAAGTTCTGTTGCATACAAATTCATTCAAATTTAATTTCTGCACATCGCAAACAATATTCAGTCCCAACTTGTTGTAGATCTTATAAATTTATCAGTCTGAAATTATTAACTCACACAATAAAAATTACAAGTTACAAGATTACACAGAAAATATTCAAAGTCCATCACGTTATTTCATCCTTCGAAAATTGTAATTTCCGTTCGTCCACCAAGAATTACTCAAAGTCCGATAACTATCCACTCTCAAGAAAAATTATGTCCCAATCTCACAAAAATTAATCATCCGCGAGCAACCTGCACAGCACTGCACGACAAGGTCAGAATGTGAAAAGAATCTTCTGTTCAGCCCTTCAAGACTCGGCCTATTTCTTTCTACGCACTTCCGTCGTAAATAGACTGTCACTGTTCTCCTGGTCAATCCTCAAATTGATTATGGGTTACAATCAACTGGCTATGCCCTAGACCGTCATTGCCTTCTCAACCAATCCCTACATTGTTTACCGACCGCCAGCCGTGCCCTCTGTAGGTCCAATGCCAGAATAAACCATGACCAAGTTTATTGACTCGACCACAACTCGGCTACCGTTACTAGGGCGCCATATTTCTATTTGTTAATCCTTGTATATTTATCCTATTTACGACAAATATTAGTAAATAAATGTGTGAGATGTTGGCATGTCACATTATATTTTCAGGAGACTTTCCAGTTATGGAACTGAATTTTTAATTACTTTTTAAAAAAGGATTCATCCTTGTAGTACACTCCATTCCTGATGCGGAACTTAAGATTTTATTTTTTGGATTATGATTTACATAAGGCAAACCTTGAGAAAGAGACCGGAGAAGTTTAACATGAATAATAAACTTACACTAATAATACTGTGACAATAGAAATAAAACTTACTATATATAAATAACCGACCATTCTCCTGTAAACAATTCAAAGAGCTAATATTGAGAAATAGATTACACTGTAAAATAAACCTCTTTGTTAAAAATGTTCAAAATATTAAAATGTTTCATCATTAACTCAAAATAAAGGAAACCTACATATATTTTCAAAACATTGTTTGTTACATTATTTGAAGTCCTGAAGTTTTAAAACAGATTTCATTTAATAAAAATCTCAATCATCAATATTGAACTTTCGTGTTGTTATTTTTTCCAATTTTTGAAAACACAGCGAATTTGTCGATAGTGATATTATCTAATCCATTTTCCTCCGTTGTTTAGTCGGAGAAAAAGCATTGGTGTGAAATACGATAGAAGACTTTTGGCTTGAAATATATTAGAAATTAGAAAGTTTATTTTGTGTTGACTAGTTTGATTCAATTCAATACATTTTTGCTCATTTTTGGACCTGTATGAATTACAGAGTATACAATATATTGTTACCAACTCCTCATACATTCATTTTATTTTAACAACGTATATAAACAAATTAAAAACATAACAGAATTTTTGGAGGAATATATTGGGTTGAATTTGCAATGTTCGTGGTTACTCTAAAAATCGATAGTTATCATCCATGGCCACCTCATTCGTGTGCTGTGCTACTTACCTTCTTGATGGTGGCGATAATAAATTATCAATTAGGTGTGGCGGGATATTGTACACGAAATATCTGTGAGTAATTTTTCGACCGTAGGAAGTGGTCGAGAAGGCGTTCATGCGCGTGCAATTATAGAATAAAAGCAGATGCATATTTTAACAGTTAGTTAACCAGAAAAATCAAAACCTCTGATTAGAAAAGTCAGTTCATGAGTTGGATTTTTGAGAGATTTCAGAAACTTGCATAAAGCAAATATCAGGCCAATGCTTTGTCTTGAGAAACGAAGGAAAATGATGTAAATTAACATCCTGCTGATAACCAACTCCAACAATTTATTGCGTCATGTACCTTATGAATAATAAAAGTATTTATAGCGGTTTTGGGACACTGTTCCGCAACTCTTAGTATCTTGAAAGAAATGGAAATATTTTAATAAAGACAGATTAAAAGTAAATATATATTATTGTTAATACTGTAATGATAAGAAATTGCATACAGATAGTGGTAGTAGAAGAGCGAGATTATTACAGTTGGCGCAGCACCAGGTAAGCCAATAAAGGAGTGTCATAGTTTTAAAACATTAGTAGATGTTAGTAGGATCATGATCGTTACAATACCAAGAATTAGGAGGCTCGCCTTGCAATAACTATGCAAGGTTACGTCATGTTATATTTAACTCGTGTACATTGCGGCGTGGTACGCATGGTGCAGAGGTGTTCATCTGTCGATTTTGTGAAAATATTTTATAATTCCTAAGCGTGACTCTCAGTATTTTCATGCAAGGAACCTGGTGTGTTTAGGTCAAAAACAAAAGTGATTTATCTTACAATGTTTCGGCTTCTTTATTCAGCCTTCAAGGCTATAACATAAAGAGATTTCCTTTCTTAATAATTCAAGCACAATTAATTTTACCAACGTCTCAATTCTATACTATTGATATTTAGACAATTGTACGCCAGAAGAAATTGTGTGATTGTAAGGAAAGCAGACGTTGAAAACGTTGTACCTAAACTTAAATGTATACACTTGACATTTAACAATCCCTTAATTTGCTATTTGTGGGTCGGGGAGTTAATTTTCTACCTTTACGGAGAATTACTCTTAGTCCAATCTGATAAATATTTTTCTGTAAAGTAGAGTGGTCATTATTGTAACTCTTTCATTCAACACAGAAAGAAATTGAATCCAGGCAACGCATATATTCTTATAATTTGAATACTGCTCTTTATTACGTTAAAAATTGTCCCATCGTTCATCAAATGAGCCAGTAAGTTACGTCATTAAACAGTAGACTATGTTGTAAATGATAATGTGAATTATCGGATGATTCAATATGAAACTAATTTCTTCCGATGTTTTCAAAATAATTGATGGAAATATATTTGCTAAATTTCCGTATATATTACAACGTTTTCGAAACTAGAATTTTTTTTATATAAATACACTTTGATTTTAACTCGACAACGGATGGGTTAAAGATGGACCCACAAGGACCCACAAGGCAGCAAAACTTCAGCCAAACACATACAGATGACACCGGCAACCTGTTCGTTTCTACCTTTCTTTTATTTTCAAATGTAACGTTCAGTGAAATTATTATTGCTGCATAGATTGTATATGTGATTATATGCTTAATTTGTTTTTGTGCTTGGTCTTTCAAATCCAACTCATCCGTGGGTTGTACACACAATTAATCGAGAAGATACACATTGTATTTTGCACAATTTATTATTGCAAAATATATGTTATTTTTGTGTAGTATTACGTAAACCAAGTAAAATTGAACTGTAATTTCAGAAATGAGTCAACCTTCCAGTGGAATGACGAGAGAATTAAATTACGGAGGCCCTTATAGTTCCTTCTGAAATTTACCAAATATTTTTGGAAAAGAATAATAAATACAAATAAATAATATGTTAATTTTTTCCTATCAAACTAACATGAAATCCTCTATCAATGATATAAACAAAATATTTGCCATGCAATTCTTACTTGTTAACTCGGGTCTCCGAGACCCAGCCCATCTGTTTTTTTTGTTTTTTTTTTTTTTCTTTTTTTTAACATTTGTTTCGTCAACTCACGACGCAGTGCGTCTCCTAACCCTCTGGGTGTTGAGTGGCGATCCCCGTTACTACGGCAATTTGGAGTAACTTCGTTACCGTAGATATTTACCTTAGATGTTTCTGTCCGTCACGTCTCGCCGTAGTTCAGTTGTCAAGAGACCGCCAGGTAGCATCTCCGCGTACGCGCCTCCTACCGCGCGCTCCTGCGTCATTACCCAGCGGCCAGAATTCGCGAATAAGGATAGGGTAGGGTTTAGACACTTCCACACCGGTTAGATCTAGCCCTGTGAAGCAGCCAAACCTGTTTTGTTGGAACAAATTTCACATGAGATTCGACGGAATCGAACACGGATCCTGGTGAAAGGCGAGCGACTTGCTCTGCGCCACGAGAAGGTTTCTGGGCGTTCGTGTTAAATTTATTCACCCAAGCGTCGCCAGGTTCAAATTACACCTATTCAAAGTGATCAATCTCCAGAATTTGTGATATTTATTATAAAATCAAATAAAACTGCTTCGGTTTGTCATGTGTTTTTTCCTTTCGAGGTGAAAATATAGTACCAGCCTTGGCAGAAAGTGACTTATCTTGATGCTCTCTTGTATTATTGATATTCCTGCCAAGAATACTTCATTTAGTATTCCAGGTGTATCGTGGACCTGGAAGGAGGAGCTGCTCCAAAAATACCAATGGTTAATCCTGTGAAAGTGTTAACTTTTTTTAACAACTAGAATAATCAGAAATATCAAAAACATTGAATGTAACACGTCCTCTATATTACGTCTTTAAGGAGTTATTACATAACAACACTATTTTTCATCTATTTTAGGTGTTTAAATAATAACTTCTTTGTGCCCAAAATTCCGTGGTCTAATAATATGAGGGGATCCAGGAAATAATGACCGTTTTATGTAATAATTTAAAAAAATATTTATTTGAAAAACAAAGTCTGTTATATAACCGAAGGTTCCATTATTTCTCTACATAATCACCACTTCGGGCCAGAATTCCTGTGCTGCAGTGTCTGCCTCCAATTCATTGGGCTTCAGGTGTCCACTGTCTTCTTCAACTCTTCATCACTTCCAAAACGTTCCACCAAAACTTCATTGAGCTTAGTGAAAAGGTGAAAATCGCTAGGATGAAGCTTCTAGACTTTAGGGCGGATGATCAATGATTTCCAACGGAATTGATCCAGCAATTTCTCGAGTTGAAGCAGCAGTGTGCGGGCGGGCGTTGTCGTGAAGAACCATAACTCCTCTCCGAAAGCATTCCTCGCCTCCCTTGCTTTTGATGGTTTCGCCGTAGTTTTCAACTTCACACAATAACGATTTGCATTTATCGTAGTACCTTTGGTAAGAAATCCAGCAAAAGAACACCTTTGCGATGCCAAAAGACAGTAGCCATGACTTTTGTGTTCAGAGAGTCTGTTTGAATTTTCTCCCGTTTCTTGGGTGACAGGGATGATGCCACTCACGTGATTGGCGCTTGTCTCTGGGGAAGTTGTAAGACATCTTGGTCTCTATCTTCTTCTTCTTCTTCTTCTTCTTCTTCATCATCATCTTCTCTCTTCTTCTTCTTCTTCTTCATCTTCTTCTTCTTCTTCTTCTTCTTATTATTATACATATTATTATTAGCCATTCGACATACTCCTTTGTCTTGTGTCTGCGCTTCACCTCCCAGCGTAGCTCCTGCTCCTTTGGCATATATCCTGTATATGTATGTCCCATATTCTCTTGGCCTGCCAGGTGGTCTGGGAGTCCTCTATTACATTTCCTTTTAAATTATTATATTACATTTTAAATTCCTATTTCACATTCTTTAAATTCCTATTTTACTTTTAAATGTCTATTTAAATTTTTAACTCTATTTTTCGTTTTAAGTGCCTATTTTGCCTTTTAAATGTCTATTTACCATTTTGAACATATTTTTACCTTTTCAATGCATATTTTTACCTTTAATACGCCCATTTTAATTTTTAATGCATATTTTAAAAATTTTAAATGCCTATTTCACCCTTTTAAATGCCTATTTATTTTACCTTTTGAATGCATATGTTACCCTTTTCAACGCATATTTAAACATTTTTAAATGCCTATTTAATCTTTTAAATGCCTATTTTACCTTTGAATGCCTATTTTAATTTTTATTGCCTATTTTTACCTTTAAACGCCTATTTTACTCTTCTTTTAATGCATATTTTAAAATTTTTATATGCCTATTTTACTCCTTTTAAATAATTTATTTTACCTACATTTTAATGCCTATTTTTACCTTTATAAATGCCTATTTTAATTTCTTTTTAAACCTACCCTATTTTGCGTGCCTACGTCTGTAACGCTGCGTGATGCTGGAGGGCCCGGTCTGGGCAGGAGGCATCGCGGGGGCGTGGCGCGGGCGTGAGCGCGGGGCGTGGCGGGCGCGATGCGGGTGCTGTGCGCGTGCCTGGCGCGTGCTTCGCGCTGTGCTTCGCGGCGACAGCAGTTGACGCGTGCTGCTTCTGCATCCCACAGGCGTCGGAGCGGCCTGGGCCTTCGCTGCGCTTTTTTCGTCGTACGTACAAGAATCCCCCGCCATCTCCGCAGGGGATCACGATGGCGTGTCGTGCACAGATCAAGTCATCAGTAGAGAGTCACAAATCACATCAGGAGAGTGTCGCAGACGACCACCCGACCCTGAGTTCGCGGCGCCGCTCACGGTCGTTAGCCTGAAGGTGCAGGCAGAGCAGGCGAAGCTCAGCCCCTGGTGGCCGGGCGACCGACCTCTCACCAGTTGGGCCTATGGCGCGCCGACCTTGGAGCAGGATTGGGTGAAGGATACTTTTCGGAGTAAATGCGGATCCCACTTTAAAGTCCGGCGGGAAATCCAGTTACCAACCGTCAGGTTGCTCCGGTACCGGCGTTGGCTTCCACGTCGTGAGCTGGCGGTAAGCATTGGGGAGACAGGATGGGGGCCCTGGAGCCGCCTGACCTTACTCAGTGGCCCCCAGTTGGGCTCGGATCTGTCGCGCAGGTCTGATACCTGGAACAAAGAGGAAGGAACTTTTTGCTTACCGCCAGCTATCGGGACGTGGGGTTACGCTCGGAACCTGGTAACTTGACGGCAGCATCTGGTTCTTCCGCCGACTTTGAAGCGGGTCCGGACACCCGAAAAGCGATCCTTCACCCAATCTCGCCCAAAGGCCGCCTAGGCTGCGGATCTTTCGCGCCGGTCTGTGTGCGCCTTTATTGAAATACTATTATATTATTTTTATTTAACCTTTAACTGTGATGGCGAAAATACTAACGTGACTGTGCTGGTGGGGTCTGAGAGACTCAAGACAGGAAATAATTCGAACTATTATTTTTTAACGAAAATTATAATAATGCAATAAGTTATATATTCCTGCAAAAGTAAAGGAACTGAAGGTAAGAGAAAAACGCATGAAGAACAAAACGAAAGTTTTAGAATGTTATTGAATTTCCAGCAGAATAATTGAAACAAAGTCTGGAGTGTTGAAAAACAAATAAATTTGGGGCAGGTAATGCAAACATGTTTGGTCTTTCTGTCAGCGCCTCGTGGACAATCTTTATTTTCTTTGAATTTTCATGATTGTGGTCTAACCATGGGCTGATGTTTTGTTGGGGTATGTAGTTTCATCATGTTACGTAACCATAAATGATTCCTTACCCAGTTACGGCTTAAAATGCCTTAGTACTATTTTAAAAGAATTTGAATCCTGTCGTTTATGTTATGGTGATTTTGTTCGCAGATAGTTGACGTGTCACCCTTGTCGTTCTGTTCACCATACGTTACCACGATGACCCATTCCAGACCTTTATCAGGCTGGGTAAGAACAACACGAAATTATCTCTCCTCGCAGCAAATACCCATCTCCAATGAAACTGAGAAGTAGCTTAACTGCGAGAACTCTCGTATGTTAAACCCCACCCTCTTCCCTATTTTGTCATTTCCATATTAAGCCCTTAAGATATCTTTTTAAGACCCTTTATCCTTCGTCACGTGTTCTAAGTGTCTCCTTGCAATTGATAATACAGTACCAGTCCACCCTTCTCAATACTTCAGTCATGGAGCCAGGAGTCTTGCAGTTGGGTATTCTGAAAATCTTATCTTACATGTTTTGTAAATTAGCTCCATTCATTTTTTCATTCAGAAAACTTCGATGATTTGTTCTTTAAAGCTATCGTTTCTGTACAGTTATTTGAGCAGACACTTCGATAAGCCAGTGTACTGAAATTACCGATTCTGATGTTCCCATGGAATGTCTCAGAATATCTACTTTTTAATGCAATCACATTCCCTTTACATAATGCTGTTGATAAAGAAAAAGACTGAGTTGTGTGAACTGTTCTCAGGCGCTGCAGCATCAACTGACGCTACTGCAGCGCCTCTGACCGAGTGTCCTAGTTCGAGTCCTTACGGCGCGGGCAGGATTTTCGACACTAGCTTTCCAGCCAGGCCGAATTGAGTCGCTGTCTGGAGGAGAATTCTAGCGCGGACGGCTGCTCTGATCGGTAGCTCGTGGTTTCTCCGGTCAACACCAGGCGAATGCCGGAGCAGTATCCTGCAAAATGGGCCGATGGACCGCGCGCGATCTGTCCTTCCTCTTCCTGTCCTATCCCTCTCCCTCAATATTACTTGCCAATTGGGCACTCACACTACCACATGTTCGGGAGACCGGTCGGGAACTTAGAGCTTGTCCCGGCTGGCGGCGCCCCGCTGGTGGAGAGTTCTGGTTAGGGGAAACCCACTACCCGACGGTAGGTCGGCTGATCTCGCTATCCAGCGGGGAAAATCACCGCCATCTCCCGCGAAAAACATACCTACACTAACGGGACTAATGGTCAAACCAGTTGACGCGCCCGGAAACACGGTGCAATCAATCAATGGACTGGCTTTTTCAAATGAAGTGCTCGTGCTGTGGTCACGTGGTTCAGACGCAAACTTGTGGTGCGTAAGAGCAAACATCGGTGTGTAAATTGGAAGAACCCACCATGTATTTCCCACCATGTGATGAGGTGATTTTACCTGGCCGAGACGAGGACGTGCATCGCGGTACATAAGTCAGTGCTCCCGAGGTAGACTTCTGCGGCTCTCTGCCTAGCGAGTGCGAGGAGAGGAGATAGCACGCCCCTCTTGTGCACATGGGCGACAGAGCAGCCGGCGTCTATCCACTGCGGATCTCCCGTCTGGTTAGCGGACCACACCGTCAGGTGATGAAAATGAATTGCTCGGCGGACGTGGACGTGCATCGCGGCAATGTCCATGCCTCTCGGTGGCCTAGGCTTTCTGGGTAAGATCTCTGCCCAGTGAGTGCGAGTGAGAGGGAGATACCACGCGCTCCCTTGTGCGTATGCGCGGCAGAGCCAGCTAACATCCACTGGCAGGCCTCGTTCACATTGACCCATATATATATATATATATATATATATATATATATATATATATATATATATATATATATGGGATTCTTCTGAACTCATGTGTAAGTGGGAAAAGGAGTCAGAAACATTTAATTTTCAACGATGCAGTAAAACATATTCAAAATGCCCACTTAACGACAGATTTTATTGAACAAATAATTTCTAAGGTACCTATTCTAAGGCTCCCAGATTACTCCGCTTTCTCCACTGGTCAATACAAACTATTCTTATTTAACTTTAGTACGATGAAAGAATCACACCTGTGTAATTCAATCTCTATAGAATATCATGTAATTGGTTTAATTTCAGATAGAGTTGCAGATTATACAGGCTCTGAACATGTAAGAGAGAATCGAGAAAATGACGAACTGTGTAATGTAATAGAATGTTCAACAAGCTCTCATCCTGTAGATTACTGTGTGAGGAGCTTTTTCGAGAAGCTTGGTCTAATAGATTAAACACCTATAATTAAAAATATGGCTGAGTGTTACGGGGTTGTATTGGATAAAATTTGGAATGCGTTTTTAAACAAATTCTTCATATTTTTAAAGTCAGCGCAATTGTCACGATTACGTGAATTTATTTCATTAGATACCTCATTTATAAAGATTGGTTGCGTGAGCCGCAAGAGTGTATAGCAAATAAGGCACAATTGAATTGAATGGAACTTGAATTGAATTGAATGGAATCGAATTGAAATCACTAGTTGGAGACAATCTGGTATGAAAAATATCTGTCCTGATAAGGCATAATTGAATTGAATCGAATTGAATGGAATAGAATTGAATTGAATGGAATCCAATTGAAATCACCAAGTTGGTGACAATGAATGAAACACTGTCCTGATAAGCCGCACTGAATTGAATCGAATTGAATGGAATCGAATTGAATCGAATGGAATCGAATTGAAATCACCATAGTTGGTGACAATGTGAATGAAACACTATCCTGATAAGGCATAATTGAATTGAATCGAATTGAATTGAACGGAATCGAATTGAAATCACTAGTTGCGACAATGAATAAACACTGTCCTGTCGGGGTGATTAGGATGCGAAGATAAAATGAAGGAGGCAATGTGACATGCAAAAGGCTGTTTGAACTGGAGGTAAGCGAGGGCGAGGTTTGTGGCAGTATATCTGAGGCTAACCACTACGGAACGAAAATATTTCTGGCAATTGACGGTATTGATCACATCAGCCGCCCTGAGAGTTTTCGTAGTTGGGAGCGGTAAAGAAAGTTCACTGTTGGTTCTGAACTTACTGTATCACACAATACGCCACACACACACACACACACACACATACACATACACATACATACACATACACATACACATACACATACTAGGGACTGAAAAAGGTATTGAATATTTAGTAAAAATAATGTGGTATAATACCGGGTATTTTTCCATATTTTTCAAATACTCTTTATTCATTTATACCGGTAAAATACCTCTATAGACGTCTATACCGGTATGACGTCCATAGTTGCTATACCGGCATATACCGGTATTTTCAATGAAGAAATATAGCTTCATCCATACATGTTGACAAAATAGGTTGCTTTAGTTAATAATATCTCACAAAATGTTTATTAATCAAATATCATTTCATAACTGATATTTATTGTTTAAATTATTATTTCGTATATATATATACAGTATATATATATATATATATATATATTGTGTATATATGTTTATATATATATGTATATATATATATATATATATTAATTTAAACTTCGGGAAAGTTGAAATATGTAAATAATATTTATTGGTTCCATTGAAGAGAACCTTTTCTTAGTGTCTCATCGAGCCATCTCCATCTAACCTGAGAGATGACCTGTCTCGTCTTTGTACTGCACATGGAGAGGCTGTCAACGCATGCGCCGTGCCGTAGGCGTAGGGACCGTTTCTTCCCTCTCCCCGACTTCCTTCCGCGAGCTGGAGATACTTGACACCTTGAGATAATCTGTTTAACGCTGAGGCTTCTGGCCCAGTTTTGTTATTGTTAAAAATGATTTCTTTACTTCATTTCACAATTAAATCTAATTATACATTAATAAATAGCTAAAATAAAATGTTATTTTCCTAGTTTATATAAAGGTTTAATATATTTTGACATTAATTGTAAAATATTGAGAAATTTGTAATAAAAGTAAATTATTATGTTATTATTATTATTATTATTATTACTTTTATTACTTTTATTATTTGGCTATTATTGAAGGCTATTAACAGTGCATGTGGGCAAGGGTTCTTTCTACGCGGTAGCTTACTTGTAAAATGCATCTGAGGAGTCCACTTCCAGAAGAGTGTTTCTTCCTTAATAATAAGAAATATATACTAACATTATTAATTAATAAAAGGGCTTATTAATATTAACATTTTTACTTTTCACTAAAATTAACATTTAATTGAATTAAATTTATAAATTAACAAACAAAATGATAAATTAATTTACACAAATTTAATGCAAACATTTAAAATTTAATTAGTATTAATATTTTAAAATATTTATTAAAATTTAATTAATATTATATAGTACTATTAATATTTTTCTTAATGAAATTTTTAAATAATACATGTGGGTGTAAATTAAACATGCTTCAATCATTAATTTTGAATTAAACATAATGCATCTGTTTCTCGCGTAAAGAATAGTTAATATGTCTATTAGCGTTCAATGTCAATTTTTAATATTGTTTTAGTTATAATTATGGTGCAGAATAAGGAAACTGGGCCAACTGAAAAAAATTATTTTCGGGAATGTTAGTGATACGATCAAATTTAAGCAAATAATCGTATTTAGTGATAAATACAGTCATGCAAGGAAGAAGGAAGTTTGGTATGCGGGAAGTACCCATTTATGGATAAGAAGACATGTTTCTCCATTTTTTATCAGTTACTAGAAAGGACGATTTATACGGAGTAAATCTGATAAATTTCAACACTCTATCACGTGTCGCCAAGCTCTGCGCCCGGACGTGAGGTCCAAGGTCAGCGAACGAGCTCGTGTTGACGTTCGCGAAGACCGTTGGCTGGTCCTCCGTCTGACGACATAACCCGACTTCCCAGTCAACGGCAGAACTCGACCTAGCTTATAATAAGTGTAGAAAACTGCCACCTCGGACTCGAACCCCAGGGACCTCCCGGTCAGAAACTCCAGCTGTGTGTAGTTGTTTCGAGCTTTCGTCCGGCGGGAAAATATCACAAATGAATTTCTCAAATACCTGTATGATCATTGAAATACCGGTATTTTCATAAGAAAATACCGGTATTTTGATGAGAATCGTATAATACCTTTAAATAGAGGTATTTTACCGGTATAGACGTCGGATAGTAGTAAATACTTCAAAAATACCGGTATTTGACGTCTTATACTGGTATTTTAGTTGGTATTTTGAATAAAGGTATAATAGAGGTGTTGTATTTGGGGGAGCACTGGTATAAACACTTTACCACATATTCTCTGTATCTGGGTCCCTGACACATACAGCATACACATACACATACAACACATACACACACACACATACACACACACATACACACACATACACATACACACACACATACACACACATACACACATACACATACACATACACACATACACATACACACACACACACATATATATATATATATATATATATATATATATATATATATATATATATATAATAAAATATTGTTACATGCTGTAAGGCATGGTTGATATTAGGATTTGCTTTGAGGACAAAACAATATTCATGTGATTCACGTAAATTATCCAAAGATCTTCATAAATATAAAATATAATGTATAGGTGTACAGTATTTTTGTCATAACGTTTTTATACTACTTCTGCTTCAAAAGTGATGTAATTGTAGGGATTCACAGTATTAAGAATATATACATTAAAGTTTTACAATTTTTTTGACTTTTTACACTTTTATGTTGTTTTCAAGCCATTACTCTTGTTGCAACATGTGTCCTACTGAAACACTATGGTAATGTTTGCTTTGTACAATATCACAAGATAGAAATTTTATAAGCTTGAATTCTAATTTATTAAAAATTGATTTAATAACTTTTTATATTTAAAAGCTGAAAAAAGTCCAAGTTTTACATTTATATTTATTTAGTAACAATACTGGAAAATAAAGAAACCCCATTTTCATATTTATAAAAACTACTATTTATTTTTATTTAATATTATTCAAATACATAAATCGTTTAATTTAATTTATATTTATGTTTCTATTTAAAAGTTATATTTTTATTTAAAAATAGATAGCGATTTAAAATTAAAAAAAGCTTTATTCAATCGAAAATGAAATATATATTAAAAATATTTTCAAAAACCAATTTCACTCTTTTTTTTTCATGCGATTGTTTATTTTCATTATAAATATTATTCAAACAAACAACTTCTGTTATATTCAACATTTGAAGCAGCTTATTTTTTTATTTAAAAGTGATCTATGATTCTAAAAGAGCCGCTTTCTCCCCCCTGGCCGCAACGCAGACAACGAACTACGAGCGACGACATCGTGGAGCAGGTCCAACGCGACTTCTGTCCGTCGTGAAAGGGCGCGCAGCCCAGCCTCCTTCCTCATCGTCTACTTCGCGGTGTGGATAGTCAATGACGTCCCGCTGCTCGCCGCCGTCATTCTGGTGGGTGGTCGGGGAATGCTTATAATGAACGAGAATGGAGGGCTTGCAATGAACGAGAATGGGGGAGTCGGTAATCACGATTGGGTGCCGGTAATTAACGAGAATGGAGTGCTTGCACTAATGGGAATGGAGTGCTTGCAATTAACGAGAATCGGGGTGCTTGGTAATTAACGAGAATGGAGGCTTGCAATTAACGGCGGAGGGGTTGCACTAACGAGGAATGGAGGTTGCACTTAACGGGGAATAGAGTGCTTGCAATTAACGAGAATGAGGTTTAACAACGAGAATGAGGCTTGCGATTAACGAGAATGAAGGTTTGCAATTAACGAGACCGGAGTGCTTGCAATCAATGAGAATGAATGCTTGCAATTAACGGGAATGGATTGCTTGTAATAACGAAATGGAGGGCTTGCATCATCAAGAATAGAGTGCTTGCAATTAACGAGAATAGAGTGCTTGCAAATGAACGAGAATGGAGAGCTTGCAATTAATGAGAATGGAGCACGGTAATTAACGAGAATGGAGGGCTTGCAATGAACTGAACGAAATACTTTCAATTAAAACGGTTTTAATATCTTCTGTGGTTTCCAGCGCGTTCGTGTGTTAATCCATTATTAAAGATCAGTAATAAGTAGAGTTAATCGCACCTCAATATATGAAGTATGTATAATGTATTTAATACATTTCTAATCCAGAGTAGTGTGTCACGGAGTTTTTCTTCATCCCTGGTACCATGTTACCAACATTAGAGTCTAAAACTTGTACAAATTCCCAAAAATAAAGTAAATAAATATAACGCTGCAGAAAATCGATCTCAATATTGCAATGGAAATACGTTTTGGGGTCCTGATACTGAAAAAGTATTTTTCAAGACGTCCGTCTGTTTGTCCGTCTGTGAACACTATTAGTGCCTGAATCATGCGCGGTGTTTTTTCAAAAATTGACAAAACCCAGTCACTCTGGTTCTAGTTGGTTTTGAAAAACATTTCAAATATGTTTTCAGTAAATAAAATGTCAGCGTACTTTACATGACGACTCCTGACATTTTCAAAATATTCTCAAAAATGGCGTCAAACTTTTCTTTAAATTTTCTAAGAATGGAGTAGAAAATACACTTATAAAGGAGATGTAGGTCCGATTTTCACAATTAACTCTAAATTCAAAATGGCAAAAGTTTGAATTTTTCAAGGTCTTCCACAATTATGTAAATTCAAGACTGAGATTGTTTTCTTCAAATGAAATTTGATTTTACTAAATAGTTATTTCTTTACGGTCATGTAGATTTTCTCAAAAACGGGACCCAAATTTTTTTCAAATTTTGGGGTGTGATAGTGCCAAATTATGATGACATAAACGTCCTAATATGCCCTATTGTAGGGTAATGTCAAAATACGATGACATAAACGCCATTTCTTTATTCTTTTTGTTTTTCAAAACCACAAAAATGTAACTTTCGACTAGCTTTTCACACCATTAATATTTATATTAGCGTCAATTTGTCTATATTGTATTTCTTTCAATATATAGTTTAAATAATACATGCTTCTGAAAACTGAGTTTTTTGTGAAACGAGCCCAAACATTCGCATTTTGAGACGCTCAAACGTCATTTCTCAAAAGCGGCTTCAATTTTCTTCAAACTTTTCGTAATAGTGCTTATTCAGTGCTTATTGCACTGTTTAAGATAACGCAGAATTAATTTTGCTTACATTCTTTGTTGTTGTTTTTTCAAAAATTACACAAATGTAATTTCTGGAAAAACAATCTGGAAATTTTTGTACTTTTTATTACTTGTCAGTAAAAATTCTTCAAATGCTCAAATGCGAAAAATAAAGTTTTTCGATAACTCAAAAGATTCTATGAAAAAGTTTCAAATTAAGCATTACACTATAGCTACAAGTTTTTCTTCAAAACGACTCCAAAATTTTTCAACCATAATTTCCTTCAGGATGAGATTTATTCTTTTTAATATTCTAAAAGTAATGCATCTGCGACTAAGGAAACCGAAATATTGAGAAAAAAGAAATGTATTTAGGGCAACGGAAAGATGGCAGCTCCAAATGGGCTGGGGCAAGATCAAAGCCAGCCCACATCAAGGAAATTAGAAAATTTTACTACGAGAGAAAGTCTGTGCCATCTGTAGGACTCGTTTACCTAATATTTACAGTTAACAAAGGCAAATACTAGTACTCATTTGGAAGAACGGCTGAATGGATTTTAGAACCTGAAAACTCTGGGCTTAAAACTGGATTTTTGTCGAGTCGAGATAAATCGAATAGTGCAATAGCGCTGCCATCTTTGAAACAGTAGTCTCTACACCATGTGAAACGAGCCAAAGTTCACGCGAGAAAAAATATTCGCTGGTTCACCCAAAATACGCGAAACTATTAATATTTTTGATTATTGATTGATTGTTATGATTCCGCATGCCAACTACTATGGCCATTAGTTCCGTAAGTGTAGTGCGTGTTTTTGCTCGTGAGGTGCCGGTCTTCCCCGCTGGATGGACAGATCCGGCGTCGACCTACAGTCGGCTAACGGCTTCTAACTATAGTATCTCTCACTAACCTGGCACCGCCCCAGCCGGGACAATATCTAAGTCCCTGACCGGTCTCTCAGCATGTGATAGTGTATGCATGTTAGTGTGTGTATGTGTAAGGGGGTGAGGATAGACAAGGAAGAGGAAAATCACGCGCGGTCCGTTGCCCGTCTGTTAAGGTAATACCCGGTATTCGCTCAGGTTGATCGGAAACCACAGAAAACCACTGATCAGAGCAGCTGGCCGCTAGAATTATCCTCCAGACAGCGACTGAATTTGACCCAGATGTAATCTTATTTTCAACAAGTGGTACATGACGTTATTTTAAGATCCGTCTTTGAAGAACAATGTTAATAAGGAAAACATCTCTATCTTCAATATTGTTTTCGGTAGATGTCGAAGAAATTGACTTTGCAATTTTCGAAAATTAAATTTTCAATGAAAACAAGACATATATCATTCTTTAAACGTCTTCTTTACACTATCCGGGAGGGCAAAGTTTATCCAGAAACTGATAACCCTTTGAGAAATTTGAAAATGTTTTGAGCCTTCTGTAAAGTACCCTAAAATCAAAATATCCTCTTCAAAATTGCAAAACCTGCAGCTTCTTAAAGGATCGGCGAATGTTCATTTTGAGAAAATCGTCTTAACGGTTTATGCGCTAATAAGCTTTTTACAAACGGATGGACAGACTGTCATTTTGGTTTTCGGTCAAGTTTCTTCCGAAGCAAAACATGGATTTTCACTACAAACCGTGTTTGAGGAAGTAATTTACTGCAGACAGTTGTAAATAAACCGGAAGACAGAGCTAATACTGCAGGATGGTGATATAATCACGGCTTAGGATCACGAAAACATCTTGAAACGTATTTCAGGAATATCACTATACAGCAGGAGAACAAATTAATGCGAAAGCACGCTTATCTTTAGGACATTTTATTGGAACAATGGAAACATACCAACGTGAACTTTTCTATAATAATTTATATGGGCTCCTTTATTCTCTCTTAGCTATTGGACTTACTAAACTTAAAACACTCTACTAAAGAGCATTTTAATATTGACTTACTAAAGATTGTTTTTTGTCACTAAACCAGAGTCTGGCGCGACTTAAGAAGGCTTATATTTGCGCCACATTTTATTTTTCCGAATATATTTTTCATTGTAGACCGTAGATTTCCGACTGAATTTATACTGTGAGAATTTCCGGCTTTTGGGACACTTTAATTGTTCGTTTTGGAACAACCAAAGCTTTATTTGGTGTGACATGGTATAAGAGGACCTATGAAAATCATGCCTTATTCTTTCAAACTAGTGCGATACAATTTTTCCCAATATTTTAATGTATTCGATCAGTTTTCATCATGCACTATCAACAATGAAGATGAAGATAGAGCAGCAATGTGTCGATTGAATTTACAACAAATGAGCTGCTGCGTACCAAAACAGTCTTACCAAAAATGAAAATATTGGGGTCATTCCATCGGTTCGATTAATTTGTTCATCATTGTAAAAGCATTAGAAACAAGGTCAGCTGCCACTCTACAAGTATGTATCTCAGACTGCGTTATACGTACATCTGCTTGAGTATCTTTGTTTGTAGGAGTGGCAGTTGCGGTAAGAATATGGGGATGTTTACATGTTTCGATTCGTGCACTCATTCTCGACATATATCTCATCACCATTACGTACATTTTGGTGAAGGACGCAGTTGGGTATCTTCTCCCCGAACTTCTTAGCGTTGGCGTCTCTAAGTAAGTGGAAATCGGCACTGAAGATGATGATTAAAACATCAGTCTCCTATAATATTTCAGTAGTATAGATGCGTTTTGCGGCCTGACCAAACTTCATCAATGATGTCTCTAAAGATAACATCAATGGAGTCGTGAAGAATTCCACTTTAACTTTTAAAAATGACGTATTTGTTGGAACAAAAACGCATCTAAATATTCATGCAAATGCAAACTCGAAGCATTGTTGAAATCCATACAGTCATAATATAACCGTATATATTATAATATAACTGTATAGATTATAATATAACTGTGTAGTTTATATTATAGGAGTTATAACAGAACCTGGCAAAATGAAATCAGTTTTAGGCCTTAAAACCTGTAATTTGAGGAGGAAGGTTCAGGAGAAACTTTTCTCACATGTAATCTACAGAATGAGATATTATTTGGCATTCTTTTTACGTTTTTGCTTTGTCTGTTGTTTCGATTCTTCCCTCATCTCCTTTAGAGACGCAGAATCCACATGTAAATTAAATCCACATAATTACTTAATATTCTCTCTCTGTTCATAATAAGAATAATTTGTATTGACAAGAACGTATGGTATTGTTTCTTGTTAAAATACGTTCAGTGAGTACAGTCTCAAGGAGAGTTGTAGAACAAATAACAGAGGATAAGAGGGTCCCAAGAAAAAGATATATTATGGATTTATTAGGTGGAATACGAATGGAGTAAATGTAAGAATAGGGAAGAGCATTAGGAAAAGGTTTAACGTACGAGATTTCTTGCATTGGTACGCTAGTTAATTTGAATTTATGCTGTCAATTAAAGGTACGGAAATGTTGAATAAATTTACACTGTTCAAGACTAGCAGGAAAACTCTTCACAAGAAAAGAATGTACTTCTCCCAAATACCTTCAGTTAGAGGAAAGATATCACAATAATGTATATAAATAAAGATCATTAAAAATTGAGAATTCAAACTTTTGTATAGTTTGCCTTCTTTATTTCTGTCTTTATGTGACTTACCACCATGTCGCCCTGAGCAAAACAATTTATATTAGGATAAATTGACCTAAACAAATTCAATTTGCTCACCCATGGCTGCAAATTCAAAATAAGCAAACATTACATTACTAAAGGTTTGAACAAATGGTCCAACATTTCAGATGTAAACGCTGTTTGGTGTGATGCTGATTCAGAATGAAGTCATGAACGTAATATTTGAATTCATTATCTTCAAATTTATCCTATAGAACGGTTGTAAACAATTAGAAGCTACCTCCGACTATTTTATTTGGAAAGTAACTTACAAGGTGAACTCTTATAAACGAGGAAACATTTTTAGTTGATTGATTGTTTCGTGTTTCCGGGCGCGTCAACTGCTTGGGAAAAGGGGGTATTATATTCTGCCATTTCACTTAACGACGCTCCTATTCATACGATATGGTCGATTGAAACGGCATTTAATTCAGAATGCATGTCGCCAGTACGTTATTACTCCCACATTTTATTTATTTATTTATCGTTTATTTTACGTCAAAAACAGTTTAAACTGCATGACGTGCTATGGGGAAAGTGAATTGTGCACATTTTCAAAATTCCATCCCTACACTAAGTTATATACTACTTAAATTTTTGAATTTGGAAGTGAGAAAAACAAAAACTCCCATGTAGTAAATCTATTTTCAAGGATAAATAAGCAAATAAATTTGAATTTTGAAAGGAAGAAAAACAAAAAAACTCTCATGTAATAAAAATCCATTTTCAAGGATAAATAAGCAAATAAATTTTAAATTTTGAAAGGGAGAAAATACAACAAAAACTCCCATGTAATAAAATCTATTTTCAAGGATAAATAAGCACATTTCCTGCCGCGACACATTTTAAAATGCTATCCGGATTTATCAAAAACATGAGAAATTAAATTGCTATTGTTTGATGATGGGTTTACACTGCAATTGTGTATTAAACACAACTGAATGCCGTTTACAGATGGTGTAATCGGACCATTTTTTTCAGGCGTTATTGATATTGCACATTCCCTTTGACAGTGCTGCGATAAATTGAATTTTGCATGAGTATTTTGATTCATTAATCCTAACGATCTAAATAACCTTAAAAAAGGTAGAGTATCGAAAGTAATAAAACAGATGTTGTCTGGTATCAACTTTTATATTTTTGCACATCTTTCGATCGCGTAGCGATCAGCGTCAGAGCTGGAAAATTACAATGAATAGATATAAGTTAAACATTGAACATTAAACAATATCATAATATATAATATCAAGATATAAATTATATATTATATCATAAATTATTATCTATTAAATATTAATTATTATTATTAAATTAAATATTAATAATATATTATTACATATATTATTAATATTAAATATTAAATATTATATAATAAATTATATATTAAATATATTATATTATATAATATCATAAAATATAATAATTTATATCTATCTGCAATTTCCAGCTCTGACGATGATCGGTACGCGATCGAAAAGATCTTAAGGAGAAATTTAAAAAATTGATACTCAGACACCATCTCTTTATTTACTTTGAATTAATAAGTCATCTATATCACCACTAGTCTAATTACTGCGCGGTAATGAGTTTTTCCTTCTTCTCCGATTTTCAAGCCCTCTTCCGTATGCAAGATGCATCATCCATAGTTTCGACGCGACATGAAATGCAAGCAGATAGCAATCGAGACAAACAGACGGCCGTCGGATCGGCAAGAGAGCACTGCCCAGGGGAAAAGCTATGACTACTTTCGGGAAGCGAAGAAGAGGTCTTACGTACGTCGTATGACAAGAACGCTCCGCCACCAAGAAAATGGAAGACTTTAAGGAAGGGAGCGCTATCAACATATTTAAACGTCTGCCATGCTACCTCTGGTGACGGCTGACGAATAGCAGGTGCTTACATGATTAATTGATTGATTTTTCGTGTTTCCGCGCGTCAACTGCTCTTGTCATTCGTCCCGTTAGTGTAGTGAATGTTTTTTCGGGATGGCGGTGGATGTCTCTGCTGGATAAAGGAGATTCAGGCGCTGACCTACTGTCCGCTAGTGGGTTTCTCAACCAGGACTTCCTCCCACCAGCGGGCACCAATTTCAGCCGGGACAAGCTCTAAGTCTGACCGGTCTCCCCGGAATATGTAGTGTAGTATGTAAGTGTAAGTGTGTGCGTAAGGTGAAAGGGTAGGACAGGGAAGAGGAAGGACAGATCGCGCGCGGTCCGGTGGCCCATCGTTAGGGTACTGCTCCGGCATTCGGTGTTGATCGAGAACCACGAAAACTACCGATCAGAGCAGCCGGACGCCAGAATTCTCCTCCAGATCAGGAGTGAATCTGACCTAGCTGAAAAGCTAGTGTCGAAAATCCGCCGCCGTCAGGACTCGAAACCTAGGACCTCCCGGTCAGAAGCGCGCAGGTGCTTACAAAACATGATCTCAGGTGATCCAGGTCTCTGAATGACCCTCCTTCGTGTGAGGGCGATTTATGATAAATTTTAATCAAGGTAACAAGATACAAATCTAAACCAGTTTTTAAAAATTGAAATCCCTTTGTTCATGTTTTTTTATTTCAAGAATCCCCAAACGGCATTCTCAAATGTTAATTTAATCTTTCCAAATGTGTAGTACGTGGTATAGGGAGTAATATACCCGTACATAGTATAGAAAAGGCTATGAAATGGTGCGGACTGGTAGCGGTAGCTCAGTGCATCAACTGACGTCACGGCAGCGCTCCGATCGGGAGGTCCTGTTCGAGTTCTGAACCCGGCAGGATTATCGTCACTAGCTTTTCAGCCAGGTCGGAATCAGTCGCTGTCTGGCGGAGAATTTAGCGACCGGGATCGCTCTGACGGTAGTTTCGTGGTTTCTCTGATCAACACCAGGCGAATGCCGCAGTATCCCACCAACGGGCCACGGACTGCATGGTCTTTCTTTCTCTCTTCCGTGTCCTATCCTCTCCCCTTACACTAACATACACTATACAAACTACATTTACCGGGAGACCGGTCGAGCTTAGAGCTTGTCCCGGCTGGGGTGGTGCCCCCGCTGGTGGGAGAGTCCTGTTAGGGGGAAACCCCACCAGCGGACGCCTGCAGGTCGGCGCCTGATCCGCCATCCAAAGGGGGAACATCACCGCCATCTCCCGAGAAAAACCTGCAATACACCAACGGTTCAATGACCAGCAGTTGACGCGCCCGGAAACACGAAAAATCCAATCAATTAATGGTTGCGAAAATAGATATCGAAATTTCAACAGAAATACACCTTTGGGGTCCTGATATCGGAAAAGTGGCTTTTATTCAAACACCCTTCCGTCCTTCCTTCTTCCTCCGTCCATTTTTAGAAAAGCACCAGCGCCTAAGCTTGTCTATAGGACTTTTCAAAATCTGGTATTCTCCACTCTCGATCTGCTCTGGACTTCAACTTCAACGATTTTGGATATCACTTTAAATTTTAGGAGTACTTTACATAAAGCCGCTTAAACATTTTCAAACTTTTGTCAAATGACTCTCTAATATTTTTCTCTTTATTGTTTTTGAAACGAATAGAGAAAATACTTTGTATAAAGATTTCTTAAGAAGAATTTTTCTTTCACTTTTTATTTCTAAATTTGACTATTTCAAAAGTTTCAACATTTTCGTCTTTCTACAGCTACAAAACTGAAGATAGAGATTTTACCTTCATATAAAAAATTGGTTCTAGTTAGTTCTTTCATTTAAGTCATGCAATTTTTAGTACTTTTAGTAGTTTTATGCATATTGCGCGCACAAGAGCAATATTAAAAATAATAAAACTGGTTTGACACTTCATAATATTCTTAAAGCACAATGTCGCCTTTACTAATAGGGGACCGAAAATTTAGGAAATTTTTAAACAATGTACTTGGGACGGCTATAGATGGCATCTAAGTGAGAGGATGGCGCATGACTGAAAAGCTAGCCTAGGCCAAAGAAATGAGAAAACTAACTAGTAGGAGAAAGCTCAGCCATTTTGTAGCTCCATTTGTATTTCTGAGAAACATATCAATTAGGTTTTTTCTGCACACCTGGTGGCCTGACTAAAAATAAAATAAAGACAATCTAAAATAAAACATTATTGGAATACATTATTTTGTTTTTTTTCAGTATCGGGAAAACAGGATTGCTTTACTGTAGAATTTTTCTTGTTAGGTTAGGATATGCTGAGTTATCTGACACACGGAATTTTGCTCGACCTGCGCAGCACCAGTTTGCGTGTCACGAACCACGTGACCCCAGCATGGGCAATTTCGTTGGAATATCCAGACCAGACGCTGGCCGCCATGTTGTACGAAGAGCGAGTGGTGTTGAGAAACATTCTGAAAGTGGAATAAAGAGACAATTTCAACGAAAGCCAACCAAAATAACGATGAAGGTAAAGGCATGTAATATTTTATAGAAAAGTCACAAATCTGTTTTAGTGTCTTGTAATGATATTATAATTTTCGTAAGTGGCTTCATTTAAAATTTCCTTTATATTGTGATGCAACTGGTGCTGAAGCTCAATGACTAAAATCGTTTACAATACGGCAACACTCTCTGAATATCGCATCTATCGCGACTTTTCGATTACTGTATCAATTTCCTCAGAACCACTGTTTTATAGGAACTCATCTGCCCCAGACACAGCAGCGGGACAGTGAGTAAACCACGCTTCCGGCGATTGCCGAAAGAGCGCGCGCGGGGGCAGTGACAGCGTGTGGCAGCGATCCGGGGCCTCCCAAAGAGGGAAGAGTTTAGTTGCAAATCCGCCGCCAGGAGCGCTTCTTCCTTTCATTTTGTAATGCTTCCTTGGCACCTTGGCGTCCTGGATCCTTTGAATTGGTCATTATTTCCGTTTGTAATATTTTATTTTGCTTTGTACACATGAAGTCACGGTTTTCAATATCTTTATTTATCTGTTCCTAATATACTAAACATGAAGAAAAATACACTATTTATTACAGTAGATACTGCATCAGGCGAAATGAGGAGAGTCTCAGCATGACTGTTGAAATGTTGCCAACAGTGTCTAGAACGATGTATCCAAAATATATTGAGCTGATTGACGCCCGAAATGAAAGCTACGTTTTATTTATTATACAATATGTCTTCGGATTTATAACATGGCGCGATAAGACCTGTCTTCATGATGGAATATGGCATGGCCTTTCGCGTCTTTCTCGGTCGTGCCGCTAGGATGTCACTTGATCCACAGTGCTGTATGATACGGTCGTAGGATGCGACATCTTGCAGCACGACTGAGAAAGATGCAAAATGTCGTACCATATTCCATCATGAAGACAATAAAGCTTCCACGCGCCATGTTATAAAAAGCGAGCATAATTTCGTTAGGATTTGATTTATAATTTTAAATATAATACGTGTAAACCCTAATTGAATTATTGCACTTTGGTAGCGCAGATAGTAAATTCGGAAACATTCTAACCGAACCGGAGCGGTAGCTCAGTGCATCAACTGATGTCACGTGAAGTGAATGTTAGTGTAAATGTGTGTAAGGAGAGGATAGGACAAGGAAGCAGGAGGACAGATCGCGCGCGGTCCGTGGCCCGTTTGTTAGTGCCTGCTCCGGCATTCGCCTGGTGTTGATCGGAGAAACCACGAAACTACCTATCAGAGCAGCCGTCCGCTAGGAATTCTCCTCCAGACAGCGACTCAATCTGACGGTAGCTGGAAAAGTTAGTGTCGAAACCCGCCGCCGTCAGGACTCCAACCTAGGACCTCCCCGGTCAGAGGCGCTGCCGTGACATCAGTTAATAACGTGCACTGGGTGTTATATGAAACGGCCGGATACGGCTGTTACAGGCGGTTGGCGCTAGAGCCGTTAGCACATAAAAGAAGATTTTGTCATTCTGCTCTGCTGTGGAGCTCCGAACACACACAATTAATAGGGAAAAACTTTTGCCATTCATCCGCGAACAAATTTGAATAAATATTGTACTAAGCATTTATGAACATTTTAAAAAATGCGAGACATTTCGAGCTAAGTTTGCCCATTAGGCTAAAAAGATAATATCAAATTCGAAACATGAATAAATAAATTTACTAGCGTTTTATTGTTTCCAGTTGGGTGTATAGATTGCAAGAAAAACATTATAAAAAGACGGGGCAAATTTGCTAATGAGTCGTCATATTTCTTAAAATGTGATAAATGCTTTTTAACTACGTCTTATTGAAGAATCTCATTCCCGAATGAATGGCTAATGAAAGTATTAGATATTTGGCAGATACATCAATCTCCCTCTACTGCTTTAAAACATGATCTGCTGCATCTCTGCATTAGAAGTTGCATAAAAATCAAAGTGGCAAATGACATATTTATAAATGTATATAACTTCGTTGGCACACAATTTTCTAGTATATTTCTAGGCAAAAGAGATAATTTTCGATCCCTCCTCATAACAAAGACGTTAGTAACATTTATTCTGATAAACTGCACATAGTAATCGGGCAAGCTCTGTGTATCCGTGGCACTCCTTTACTCACTTATAAACCTCTTCTAGTCCATCATTCGGGTGAAGTGAGGTGTCATTTCATGCATCTCGGTCTATTGTTAGAATACTTCATTCTTCTGGTTCTTTCTGAACTTTCCAACAGAATTCCCGTAAACAAGTTCTCTATTAGTTCAAAAGCTTTAAGGAAAAGGCCCTTGTAAGGTAATCATAAACTCAATTGGCAATTCATTCTTTAATCATTTTGGAAATACCTGCAAGAATTATGAAGAATATGTCCTGAGTAAGTATCAAAGAAACTTCAGAAATGAAACGGGTATTTCATTAGTCTGAACATGACTCATTCAAAACTGATTACAATTTCTTACACCTGAGAATAGTTGAGTTCAGAATAGTGTATTTTACTGTAAATTTGTTTTTATTGTGAACATGCTTTCCAGGAATAAAAATATTTAAAATGAAAAATAGACCCACATTTAACTTTTCAATTTTCGAAACTTCAGAGCAGGTATCATATAGTATGCCCTTGAGGATTTGGGGTGGGGTAGCGTTAGGCAGGGGTAGTTGCGGCCCACTGTGGCCGCGCTGGCAGGTTGCGCCGTGGGGCAAACCTTCAGCGTAGAGGACGAGTACGTGGAAGGCGCCGCCAGGAGCAGGGCAAGCGGCGGCGCTTTTTCGTGACCACCGAGCCGTGCGTCGGCTGCTAAGCGGTCGCAGGAGCGGCATTTCGATGTTCTGCCAGCGATAAGTGGAAGGAAGAGACCGCCCCGGGATGACTCCGGAACGTATTTATAGGCTCGCCCGGGGCAGTAGGAAGTTTAGGGAGCAGCAAGCGAGTGCCTGGCAACAGTAGTGAGTCCCGGTGTCCAAAGTGCGTGTGTTATGGACCGTATTTTCCGGCGGACTGAATTGGGCTGGTATTTGTGACTTGTTTTGATTGTGGTTCTATGAAAATTAATTTCTGGTGAAAGAACTGTTATTGTTTTACTATGTACATAACACAGAGAACTCAACGCCAATCAAATGTGCGCCACTTTTATAAGCATACTCCTTGTTCTATCCTCAAGAAGAAAATGAATCCAAAAAATTTGGAAACGACTTGAGAAAATTTTTAAAATGATCTTCATATTTCTTGTGAAGTACCCACAAACATCTAAATTTCATTCATTCACATCAATATCATCTTGGGATATCTAATTTGGTGAAATTATGACCTATGGTTTATCCTATAGCATTGTTCTCAGATGCACAGACAAGCGGCTTGCGCAAAGCAAAATCTTTGGTCTCAAGGGCCCAGAAAATTGAAAACTGTGTATGCAATGCATTATAGGAAGTAACACTCTCGAGGACTATACGCCGACCTGATGGTCGAGGTGGCTAGAGCAGCTCAGCCCAGCGCCACAGTCAGAAGGATTGTCCCGAGAGTTGTGTAGTAAGATTGAGACTGATTACACTCCGGGAGGCAATGGGAAGCAGATTGAAATCCGGCTGGGGCGGTAACCTGCTGATGGGAGAGTCCTGGTTGGAAACTCCCACCTGGGGCCGACGCAGGCATCGTTGATTCTCGCCATCCAGCGGGGGAAGATCACCGCCCTCTCCCGAGAAATATGCACCAGCACTAACGGGATTCACAACCGGAGCAGTTGACGCGCCCGGAACACAAAAAAATCAATCAATTTAAAATAAAACTCTCCAATCAACGTTCGGGAAGATTCCACAATGAGCGGGAGGGTATTTGAAGGCCCACCCAAAACCGCGGGGAGCAGTTCGCGTCTGAGGTGACGACGCCAGTGTTACAGCCGCTCTTCCGGAATCGAGGAACACTTCGCGGCAGCCAGCAACAACGAAATGACTTCCGCCGGGGCGTTGGAGGCGATGGTGGTGATAAACGCCGACGTAAGCGCGCTTCGATTTGATTTTTCCAGCTCGGTACGTCACCGTTTGGTCGCTGGGTCCCCATTAGTGTAGTGTAATGTTTTTCACGGGATGTGTGCGGTAATCTTCCTCGCTGGATGGCAAGATCCGGCGCCGACGTACCGTCGGCCAGTGGGTTTGCCCCAACCAGGACTCTCCCATCAGCGGGGCAGGCCCCAGCCGGGACGAGCTCTAAGCCCTGACCTGTCTCCTGGAATATGTGGTAGTGTAGTGAATGTTATGGTGTGTGTAAGGGGAGAGGATAGACAGACGAGTGAAGATGAAGAAAGATCGCGCGGTCCGGGTGGGCCCGTATAGTAGAGTACTGCTCCGGCATTCGCCTGAAGTTGATTGGAGAAACTATAGAAAACTACCACCAGAGCAGCCGGCCGCCAGAATTCTCTCCAGACAGCGACTGAATCTGACCGATGAGTGCTTAGTGTCGAAAATCCTGCCGGTGTCAGGACTCGGAACCTAACACCTCTCGGTCAGAGGCGCTGCAGTGACACCAATTGATGCACTTAGTTTCCGCTCTCGGTATAAGCGCTCGATGTCTTCATTGCTCCACTACGTTCTCTCTCCTCTCTCTCTCTCTCACACACGACTCCTCCTTCATCACTCCCATGCCTTCAGCAGAATAGGTGATCTTCTGCAGTTAAACTTGGTAAATAAAGTTACATTTCGATTCACAAATTACTACGAATGTGTTTCTCCCCATCTTAACTGCCTCCTTCCGGTGACTTGACTATTTCCAATGATAACTACTCCTATGTGAATTAATTACGTTTCGCCAACATTCTGCATAGGAGTGGACATCACATTATTAACTGAGAGTGCCCGCAATACGTAGACTCACGCCAGTGCACGCAATGCACCCTGATATACTTCAACATTTTGTAAATGCGAATGATTCAAAGCTCTGCTTACTGAAATACGTATTTTATTTAGTTTATACATGTCTCAATGCAATTGTTAATGAATCCTGCACTGCAGATACCTTTCTGAATACTTATGGTGAGAAAGGTAAAATTGACAAACTACACGCAAAATCGTTAACACCTTTAAATAAATATTGAATAATTCCTACAAATTCCTTTTTATATATTTCTCAAACAAATATATATTTTACATTTTTCACAAAATATTTAGAAAATCTGTCCTTTTTCCATTTTTCAAGGTTGGCATTTCTGTCATTTCCTTCAGGCGTATTCCTGTACATCTTGTTTCTCTTTAGGAAGAAATTGTGACAGGCGATCGATAAGACGAATCATTTCATTTTCTGAATAGGCACTTATCAATAACACGGATGAAAATAATACCATGATACCTATTGAATTGAATGTGCCTTTATTTTACTCAGGCCATGAGGCCTGCTCTTTCTGTCTGACCACGCACTAGCTACGCTTCTTTCACCAACCATGGAGAAAGAAGGTATTACTTAAGGACGAAACAGGCGATTTGGATGAACGGTCCGGTAAAATTTTGTTTTCAGAAGTCCAAAGTTAAGATAATGCCTCTGTGTTTCAATGAAGGTATTCAGGATCTAAAGGGGGTCACCATGAGTTAAAGGGTCTTTAAAATTTGTACTGAAGGTAAAAACAGTAATTGCCCAGTTTTATTTTACTGTTTTTGAGCATCACATAAAGAGAAATCGTCGTCGGCCAGAATACTCAGTCCCAAATAGCTGGTTTCTTCATCAAGACAACACCAGAACACCTGGCAGTATTTGTAATGGAATGTTTCCACACAAAAAAAGTGTATTCCCATATTCTCCAAAATTTTCCCCCCGGGTGACTACTTTTTTTCCCCAAAACTAAGTTCCCATTGAAAGGACGAATTTGTGAATCTAGGAGGAGCTGTTTTTATCACTTAATATATATATATATATATATATATATATATATATATATATATATATATATATATATATATATATATATATATAATTAGGAGCAATTTATGAAATGTCATTTTTTCTTTTCACTTTAGAACAGTGCCATTATAGAAATTATTTTATGTTGTGACAAAAGCAAATGACACTTTTTAAAAATGCACTCCATTGACCCAATATTTTGACTTTATGTGCAGGCAGCGATCAAGTTTCAACATGCTCACAGGAAATGATTCAGCAAAGGTTAAAAAAAAGGCCAGGCGATCTCAGAAAAGTACAATAAAGGAATACATGAAACATCAGGCAACCAATGCATCGCCATAATTCGGGAACATAAAATCGCCGTGGCTTGATCTCAGAGATATATTGCGAGCACTCCGAGATTGGGTTTTTTCTTGTTTCGCCACAATAAAATCAGTCTCATTATAACAACTGAAGGTGCGTTTTCCTTACATCCCACATACCCAAGTGGGCTGGTTGGGGGATCAACCGATCGTCCATGCCGGAGACCGTCTGCACGACCCCGAACTGACAGGCGAGGCGTCCGTGAAAGATCGCGAGTGCTTTTTTACAACACGTACGATGTCGCGATTCAACGCACGAGACGGGAACGGGTGTTCGGGGAATCCGTGTCCGACGGTGTTTCCAGCTTGGAAGACCCACCTTGGGTCCAGTTTGACCGCAACCAGTTGTCGTTCTGACATCTGAGTCCGGTTGGTTTTCAGGTTGTGGTAAAATGTGTTTTTATTTTTTTTTTCCGAGACGGGTTCTGTTTTCGATTTAACTGTGCCTGGTTTTGTTTCCGCTTTAACCAGTTGGTTTTGTTTCGATTTAACCCGAACCTGGTTTTGTTTCCGATTAACCAAGCCTGGTTTTGTTTCCGATTTGGGCGAGTTGGTCTGTTTTCGGCTTCAGTCGGTTTGTGCTTTGGTTTGGCGACCCGGTGGTGTATCGGGTTCGGGCGAGCTGGGTTGTTCGGTGGTTTCGCCCCGCGAGTTGCTTGCCCGGTTTGGCGGCCCGGTTGTGGCGGTGAGTTGGGCAGACGTGCGCTTGTCGGCGGATGGGGGGGGATCGTGCGGGACGCTGATTGGCTGCGACGTACGTCCCGGTTTGGGACGGCGGAGGTCGCCGGAAGTGGAAGGCACCTTCGGTCCGGAAGTGGGGAACGCTCAGCGTCGCTTGTCGCCCAGCGGAGCCTTTGATCTCGCGGACGTAGCTGGCGATCACGCCTCGGGCGTACAGCAGAAACCACTGCACACATGATCGATTGATTCATTGATTGTTAGTGATTCCCGGCGCAAGGTCATTAGCCCGAAAATTGCCAGCATGCTTTTCTCGGAGGTGGCGGTGATCTTCACCTGCTGGACTAACATGCCCCGCACTTCCCCAAAATTCCGGAGACCGGTCGAGCTAGAACTTGTCCGGCTGGGGCGGCCCGCTGGTGGAAGATACCGGTTTTGGAAAATCCCAGTAGCCGACGGTAGGTCGGTGCCGGATCTCGCCATCGAGCGAGGGAAAATCACGCCATCTCCCGAGAAAACCTGCACTACACTTACGGGAATAATGGTCTACGCTGTGACGCGCCGGAATCACTTCCAAGCACCATTCACCCACTGGCTGGCGAGATCCGGCCGACCCAGTCGACTAGCGGGGTTTTTCCGCGTTTCCTCCCCAGCGGAGTATCGCTCAGCCGGGACAAGCTCCAGCTCCGACTGGTCTCCCAGAACATGTGGTGTAGTGAATGAAAGTCTAGAGGTGAGAAATGGACAAAGAAGAGAGGAGAGAGAAAGATTGCGCGCGGTCCGTGGCCCGATTGTAAGGTCCGGCTTTCACCTGGGTTTGATCGGGAAACCGGAATAATACGATCAGAGCAGCCGGCCCAAAAATTTTTTCTCCAGACAGTGACGGAATTCGACCAGCTGACAAGCCATTGTCAAAAATCCGCGAAGGAGGAGATCCGACATTTCGACGGCACAGACATAAAAGGGAGTTTAAATCTCTAGTTAGGGCTATGTCGCCTGTATTCCATTTTTCCGCTGGGGTCCGGTGCCTCTTTACATAGGATTTGCCATTTTACTTAGAGAATCGGGTACAAATGAATGATTTTTTTAAATTTCCCCGTGCTGTTTACCTAATTTTTCCGATATTATGGCCTTTCTACATTGGCGGGGTTGAAATCTTTTTGACCAAAAAAGTGTAATGAACATTATATCCAAGATTATATCGAACGAAGTGGAGTCGAGCATACATCGGCAGAACCCGGCAGTCCTGCTGTCTCTCCTGTCTCTCCGGTCTCAGTGTCTCTCCTTTTCTCTCCCTAACTATCTGTCTCTCTGTCTGTTTCTCTGTCTCTCTCTGTCTCTCTCATGACACAACTCTCTCCTTCCATCTCGGGATTCAAAAGGACATGTTTCAATGGGAAAACAGTTAGGGGCACGAGTGCGAGCTCAGTACCCAGTGAGATAGCGACATGAGGTTCGGTACAGTGCGCAAGCATTTGTTCACGTAAAAGGCGGACGACGACGAGAACGTGTCCAGGAACACGTGCAGCGCGCGAATTAGCGACAGCACCACCAGATTGCAGGGCCCAATGTAGATTTCTGCAAACATGAACCAGCATTCGGGAACATAAGCACAAACTGTTCTATGTTGGGAAAAATCATGACAAAATTGAAGGGTAACAATGTCGTTACATTTTCTTTCCGAGGTAGACCTGAACCTTTCAGGCCGAGCCATTTATTTATACACTTATGCATTTATGCACTTTTACATTTATGACTTATCCATTTATGCACTTATCATTTATGCATTACGCATTTATTCACTTACACTTGGGGATTTATGCACTTTATGTACTTATGCATTTACACTTATGCATTTATGCATTTATGCACTATACATTTATGTACTTATCAATTTATGCACTTAACATTTAATTTTACATTTATGCACTAACCATTTATGCACTTATACATTTATACTACATTTATTCACTTATGCAATATACATTTATTCACTTATGTACTTATGCATTTATGCACTTATGCATTTTATGCACTTATCATTTATCACCTATCCATTTATACTTTATACATTTATGCACCCTTTGATTTATTCCTTATGACTTTTGCATTTATGCATTATGATTATGCATTTATGCACTTATGCATTTATGCATTTATGCACTTATACATTTATACTTATCAATTTATGCACTTATACATTTATGCACTTATACATTTATGCACTAATCCATTTATGCATTTATACATTTATGCACTTACATTTATTCACTTATGCACTTATACATTTATTCATTATGTACTTATGCATTTATGCATTTATGCATTTATCATTTATACATTAATATTATCCATTTATGCACTTATACATTTATGCACTTACATTTATTCATTATGATTAATGCATTTTATGCATTTATGTACTTATGCATTTATGCACTTATGCATTTATGCATTTATGCACTTATACATTTATGTACTTACCAATTTATACTTATACATTTATAATTTTATACATTTATACTAATCCATTTATGCACTTATACATTTATGCACTTACCATTTATTCACTTATGCATTTATACATTTATTTACTTATGTACTTATGCATTTATGCATATACATTTATGTATTATCAATTTATACAATTTATACATTTATACTTATACATTTTAACTAACCATTTATGCACTTATACATTTATGCACTTACGCATTTATTCACTTATGCACTTATACATTTATTCACTTATGCTTTATGCATTATGATTTGCATTTATGCATTATACATTTATGCACGCAGTTTTCAGGAGATGGTTTAAGAGATTCCGAGAATTGCCGACAAATTCTATATTCAGTTTCGTTTTATTAAATGGGAAGAAAATTTAGTCGAGTGTCTGCCTGTTCTTAGCGGAGAGGCGTCTCACAAACGCCTTGGGATTAGGTGTCGCCGTGCGGGGCCCTCACCGCAAAGGCGGCCACGAACAGCGCCACGTCGATGACGCCCACGTGACGTAGAATAGCAAGCACCATGACGAACGGCTGCACGTACCGCAGCAGGGGCGCAGGCCCCCCGCATCTCCCGCCACACGGGAGTGTTCCCCAGTCCCCGCGCCCGCTGCGGCCCCCGCACGCCCCAAGCGCCTCTCGCCACCTCACTTACTAATCGCGCACTTTTTCTTGATTCTCTACGGGGAGGGGGTGCGGGGAGAGGCGGGTACTGTCTACGTCATGGCAGTGTCAACTTATTGACAGAAAACTCGGCGTAATAACCTGTCTTGGAGTATTCATTGATTTTCGTGTTTCCGACCCGTAAACTGCCTTGCCTTTGGGTCCCATTAGTGTACTGCATGTTTTTTCGAGATGGCGGTGATCTTCCCCGCTGGATTGCGAGATCCGGCGCCGACCTATCGACGGCTAGCAGGGTTTCCCCAACCCAGGACTCTCCACAGCAGGCATCGCCCAGCCGACAAGCCTAAGCTCCCGACCGGTCTCCTGGAATATGTGGAGGGCAGTTAGTGTAGTTGTGTGTAGGGGAGAGGGCAAGACAAGAAAGAAGGACAGATCGCGGCGGTCCGGGGCCCCTTTTGGTAGGGTACGTCTGACATTTGCCTGGTGTGATCGCAGAAAACACGGATAACTCGGATGAGCCCCGGCCCTGAATTCTCCTCCAGAAGGACTGAACGACCCAGCTGAAAAGCTAGTGTCGAAACCTGCCCCCGTCGGGACCGAAACTATGATCTCGCCCAGAGGCGCTGCAGTGGCTCAGTTGATGCACTGAGCTACCGCTGCCGGTCTGCTTCGAGAGAATGCATGAGAACAACGGATTTTTAATTCTGAAGAAATAATTAATAGTTATAAAAATAATTGAATAACAAGAAGGAAAATGATACGCACAGGTCGATAAAAAGAGAGACCGAAAACTGGGAAGTCTGCTTTGGGAAAGGAAGGAGGCGGGCAGCACTGCAAACTGACCCGTGACGTTTCCGAGTGGAGCTCATATTTTCTCCCGGCCGGCTATGCTGGGCTGAGCGAGGACTAGGGAGCTTCTAGGATCAAGAAAAGTGCGAGCATAGTACTTATACCCTTATACCCAAAGTGTATCGACCTTAGTTAAAATGTCTTGTTAAGAAACGAACGTAAAATGTTAGGCTGTTAACTCGAAATACAGATGCACCATCGGTAACGGATGTTAACTAGGGGGATTAAGTAGCAACATTAAAATTGTGCTTCCATTACTGAACGCTTTTTGTACGAAATCGATTGTCGGTTATAGATGCTCTTTGACCTTCCACGTGCGAGTTTAACCAGGATTTTTTTCCCAAAAACATTGGGCCACGCAACCTACGCGAGAAATACCGATTGTCGATTGTTTTTTAGTGAAGAAAATGGATCCTCCAAGAAAGAGGCAGATCTCAGCCAATTTCGCAAAGAGAATTAAACTTTTCCGGGAGCTGGTGGAAAACTACCATGGTATTGTGGAAAATACAATCAAGTACCAACACTTCAGGAAAACCGTGAATATTGTAAATCCATCCATTACAGAACTTTGTTCGCAGTTGTTGCAGGAATTTAATATACTGTGCACTGAGAGATGCTATTGCACTAATTGTGCATCAGCACAATTTGCTGTGTTGTGGTCGTCTGCGTATTTCCCACGTCGCCAATTAAAATGTTAAATGCACCTGTGGCGTAATATCTTAAGGCAGTTAAGACTCTATTCATGGGAGAAACTGGAAAGTTTCTTTTTGGTGGGAAACCTAACGCCTTACTCAATTTTCTCAATCAAATCAACACGTTCTTTTAGTTAAAAAAAAACTTTCTTGAAACCTCCTTTCGCTGTAGTTATTGAAAGGATCACTTATCCATCACAATTGTCCTTGGGTTCTTTGATGAAATAAATAATCATAATTTAACATTTCCGAATTCACGATCGCCACAACGTTCTGTACGTCATTGCAAATTACTACTAACTTCCGTTAAAATTACAAACGGGCCAAAAATGCCGATTGAAGTTAAAATCTAAAAATAATTAACAAGCGAAATTTTGGTACATCAGAAATCTGAGACAACAGCCGTTTAATTAACACTTAAGGGAGCAACTTAACCAATTTTGGGTCATTGGCCATTAGCTTTGCACACGGAAGGAGTGACGGTGCTGCATCGAATAAATGTTATACGAATGTTGTACTTCATTTCTCGTGAATGATGCTCACTTAAAACCCTTGTTATATAAATATATAATATTCCTAATTACTTAATGTCATTAGCTGAGATCGTTAAAGATGTACGCCCCTGAGATTTTTTCTGACTTGCCACGATTAGATTCTTCATCTTAAGTCGTTAGCGCTATTTGGAATTAAATTAGAGGAAATGTAAAGCAAACATTAGTTAATACGCACCGATGTTGACGGGTATACGCTGAGCGCTGTAGTAGTACAATGTAACAACATAACAATGGTTTAAAGGTTGGCATATTGTTGGCTACCAGAGAGCTCCAAAATAGTGCAGGACCCAAGCCAGGGAGTTGAGCGTTTTGCGCTGGGAGTAATCCTCCATTAACGTTTGGGGTCTAGGAGTAATCCTCCATTAACTTTTATTTGTCATTCACGTTCGTCTCAGTCAGTTGTCAAGAGGACCGCCAGGTAGCATCTCCACGTACGCGGCTCCTGCTACGCGCCCTGCATCACTACCCAGCCGCCAGAATTGGGAAGGAATAAGTCTAGGGTGGGGTTTAGGACACTTCAGGTTGACTAGCCCTTGTGAAGCAGACAAACTCGTTTTGTTAGAACAAATTTTACGTGAGAAAACGAAGGGAATCGAACCCGGATATCAGTGCTAAAAGGAAGGGACTTCGCATGTGACACGAGCGAAGCTAGCTACTATGTGTTGTACTATGTGTTTGGGCGTCACGTGACAATAGACGGTTCCGCTTATGTTTAGACGTCGGTGTCAAAAATCCCTTATTATGTTGGGCATTAATTGCTTAATAATTAAACCAATCATGCTATTTAGGAACCCTTTTTTGCCAAAACTTACTTTTTCCCCCGTACTGAACGGACGTCGAAGTAGCGCAAAGTAAGCAGTACTACAGATACCAAGTCGAAAATCTGAAAAGAAGAAGTTTTCAGCTGAAAATTAACATGTTGAATGTCATATCTCAGTGACTTGCAATGGCAAAAAAATGTGAAAAAAATCACGTAAATGGTTTAAAAACAAAAACCAAAGTGGATTTTTTGAACACAAACATGGACACCTCCACATGGCCGGGGGCATTTTTGGTGGAATTTGAATATATTCAAAGTAGTAATATAGATAAACATTTACTATTCTAATTTCTTTTACGTCTATAAATAATTTGGAATATTTATATTTTACATTGAACATTAGACACCATTTTTATCCCTTGGGGTACGCCCAGCTGATTTATTTCACAGAGTGTGAACTGTGAGGTTGTATGCCTATATGAATCGTAGGCATCCGCACCCGAGGATGTAAGGCTCTCAGCTGTGCGAGTGACCCCCGCATCAAGGCTGTCAGTCGGGGCTTCTTCGGGGGTAGAGTGCGCCAGGGTGGAACGCTCGGATTTGCTTACTATGAGTAGCGATGGACATTTCATTGGCTGGTTAGCCGGCCAATCAGGCAGGCTTAGACGATGACGTCGACAGAAAGTGGATCGAACGCATGGTGCGGTCCAACATCGAACGGAAAAAAACAGTCCTATGAAGCGATCTTCCAGTCATTGTTTCTCAACATTGCTACAAAACATCATTCAAGATGGCCGCCTAAGAAGGCCAAAGAAACTGAAGTTGGACGTAAAATCGAGATACCAGACGGAAAATATAATAAAGAGCTATCAAATAAGAAGAGAGGTCATGTCCTTCAGCTGAAGATTGTACATAAATTTGTTGTTTTCTAGGCGAAAAGATACACTTTCAATTAATTCGTTATTATCGCTAACAGTATCGTGCAGGGTGCATGACATAGTACCTGTTTTAATCCGAACTTATTTTTTCAGAATATTTTGACAGATCTGTCATACATTTCTTTTACAAGTACTATGTGTACTATGCCTTCTGATCTGAAATTATGGTTGTTATCATGAATGTATGAGCACTTGATGCAAGTAATCGATTATTACATTTAGTACTCACAAGTTATCTGTTTTAAAATCCATAACTGAATTTAAATGTATCTCATCCATTATGAAAGTCACTAACTTATCACTATCACATCATTTATGTATTTGTTTCTTGTATAGTTAAAAATGTTTTGACTTTGTTCCGTTTGAGGTTTTAAACCAAATGTAGAACACAATCTCCTAATTGCACGAGGATGACGAAATATTGTGAACTTTAAATACTTGAAATATTTTATAAGGATATGGCTATATAGTAAATTACCTGCAAACAATATGAAAAATGAACTGTATGGATATGAACTTCATTTTTTAGTAAGGAGTTCTATTTATCCCAGAATAAAAGCATCAGGCATGATAAATTTGAATTTGCGGTATCCATTTGAAGAAGTAGGAAATAAAGCAAAAAAAATAACGAGGACTGTTACTACATTCGTAAGAATGGGAAATTTAAACCTAACTTTTCTACAACAAACACATTACAAACCATCTGATATGGTAGGGTTCAAGTTTGAATACTTTTTCACAAAACAAAACACTGAGTTTCCCAAATTTCCCTTTTCCACCACCAAGAATCTTGATATGTTTATTTTGCACTTTCTTCAATAGAAGTTGATACTGTTTTCTAAACGCCATTTCTTTCTTGAAGACTTTCTTTGTAGGAAGTGCTTGGGAAAGATTGAAGTAAGAGACAATAGGCAAAAAAGACGGCATAGCATCACGAGACAGTCGGTTTTATTTTAAAGGAAGGCTGATTTTAGTCCACTATCGCAATAGAACGCTGAATTCTTCCGTTTCCCACGTTCGAATCACTTCACCAAGCTCAAATAACACTGAACTTAGTAACTTACATTTACATTTTTCCATAATTCCCACATGACACTGCCCTTATTCACAATGATTCTCACTATTGATTGATTGATTGATTTTTCGTGTTTCCGGGCGGGCAACTGCTTCGGCTTTGAGTCCCGTTAGTGTAGTATGTTTTACTCGGAGATGGGTGATCTTCCCCGCTGGATGGCGATCCAGCCGACCACGTCGCTAGTGGGTTTCAAAAGGACCTCCCACCAGCGAGGCACCCCCCAGCCGGACAGCTCTAAGCTCCCGACCGTCTCCCGAATATGTGATAGTGTAGTGCAGTTTTGTGTGTGTTAAGGGGAGGATGGCAGGGAAGAGGAATAACAGATCGCGCGCGGTCCTGGCCCGTTTTGTAGGGTACTGCTCCGGCATTCGCCTGGGTTGATCGGAGAAACCACGGAAAAAATACCGATCAGAGCAGCCGGCCGCTGGAATTGTCCTCCAGACAGCGACTGAATTCGACCTAGCTGAAAAGCCAGTGTCGAAAATCCTAACCCGTCGGGACTCAAACCTACGACCTTCCGGTCGAGACACTGCAGTATCATCAGTTGATGCCCTGAGCCACCTCCCGGTAGAACGGAAAGTGTATAGCGAGCGGTCAGGGCCCAGGAGGGCTGTGAATAAAGAGGGGTGCGAGCGGGTGGTAGCAGTGGGGAAGAGAAGAAAGAAGAGGACGTGACGGGGCGAAGAAGGGGCGAGGGCGAGGCCGCCGACGCGGCACGCACCCGCAGCACGCGTCCAGCGCTTCGGGGCGCCAGCACGCGCCGCACATGCCTGCCCCGCCTCGCCGCGCGCCCCCTGCGCACGCCACGCCCTGCAGCGCTCGCCACCACTATTATTATTATGTAGATGAATACATAACTAGTGAATGATGAAAGAATAAATGATTAATGAATGAATGAATAAATGATAAATGAATGATGAATGAACGATGAATGAGTGATGAATGAATGACGAATGAATGACGAATGAATGATGAATGAATGATGAATGAATGATGAATGGATTGATGAATGAATGATGAATGAATGAATGGAATGAACGATGAATGAATGATGAATGAATGATGAATGGATGATGAATGAATGATGAATGAATGAATGGATTAATGATGAATGATAAAATCAATGAAAGTTGAACAAATAAATGCTGAACGAATGAATGATGATAAAGGAATTATGAATGAGTGAATGATGAATGAGTGAATGAATAAGAATGAATGAATGAATAATTAATAAACGATGAATAAATGATGAATGAAGAATTAATAAACAATGAATAAATGATAAATGAATGAAGAATGAATGATGAATGAACGAATGAATGAAGAGATAATGAATGATGATGAACGAATGAATGACGAGAGAATGAATGAATAATGAAGGAATGCATAAATATGGATGCCTTCAAGTGAATTTTACGTCTGTCATGCTTCAAACTCTCATTCAATGCGTGTTACACATGGGTATGGTTAGCTAAGCGTATTATCAATAGGAACGGATTTCCATGAATTATATGTTTTAAAAGAACTAGATCCTGCATTAATTTTGTTTTAGAGATTGCAAGACATTCTGAATGGATTGGAACTATTTTTATTTATATATTTTTTCATATTTTGTATAATTGCATATTTTTACATATTTTACCTACTACTACATATTTCGTTATATATTAATATATTTATACGTCGAAACGGAACATTTCAGATGCGCGTTTACATTATATATTACGGAATCATCTTTCTTACAAATCAAATGTAATCCTGCTTCTATGACCACCATATCTTCGTCATAATTACCCCCCCCCCTACACACAAACTTACTGGAGTCAAGAATGATTGAATTTCTGTGAACAAAAGTAATTTCAATTACGATTTTGCCCATGCTTCAACCTGCACATTCGCTACTCGATCGAAAACTAACAAATATTTTTTACATAAAATTGTCTTACGCGATGTTCGAATTGGGATTCTTTAACCCTCCCCAGGATCCATCACATGGCTAAACGTTACTTCTATTCATTGAACACTGGTCTCGTAAACATTGTAATATATACTATGAACGTATTTTGTATTCGAATAAAATTTTATGTGTGGTGAAATCGTGTAGAATTACTTCTGTAGAGGTAGAACCTACTTTCAACCACTCCGAATGCTTGTCAAGAACTGATTGGCGACGTTCTATGCTCGTAAAATGCTTGTAGAGAACCATTTTTAACACAATAATGAATTTTTATTTGACATATTTTCTATTTTTTCTTACATCTTTTGGAAAAAATAAGTACATATGTATGTATATATATATTGCGGTTTTATTACAATATAGTCCGTTCCCTAATTATCAATAATATAGATCTATTAGTTTCATTTACTTTGAACTAAATCTCGGTACCTCATGTGTATATCAGATTTCTAAGGAGAAGTTATAAACATTATATGCTCTGATCGCAATCTAAAATTTCAGAATCCGATCAGAACGTTAGATATTTCAGAACGTTAAGTGTGATTGAAATGTAAAGATTAACATTACTTTTGAATTTAAAACATAAACAAAGGTAGATTACGTAACATTCATAGAATTTATGATTATTATTATTATTTTTATATCAACTAATAATCAATCAATTTTCTTCTAGAATGTGATATCTACGTTTGGAAAATTTCGTAGGCTAATTAAAAATAGATTTAAAAACACAATTTCGACTTTAATTACCCGTAACGTTTAATTCCATAGGCGTATTTATTTTATTTGTGTGAAAATTTAGAGTTTGTATAATATTCTGGTAAACAAAATCGAAAATCAGTTTACGTATTTTGGGTTTTAGGTTTGAAAAACTGCACGTTTGGATTCGGGAGTAAAATTATTGGTATGAAATGCAAATGATATGAGTCTCAATGCAAAAACATTTTCTTTGAACTGCTTACCATTACGCGAAACATGTTTTTACTTTCTCGTATACATACGTAGATATGGAGTATACAGAATATACAGTATACAGAAAGTTATTTAATGCTGCGAAAATCAATTTCAGAGATCAACGGAAATACACGCTTTGGGGTCCCCTGAGACCGAAAGAGTGTTTTAAACCCTTAAATCCCGGCGTCGATTCAATTTGGCTTGTACTACACGCTCGTCATTCAAAAATTTAAACAAAATATATTGTTACATTTGAAAAAAACTAAGTTACTTCAACGCGTGCTTAAATACACGTGATTAAATGGAAATTAGTATATGCGTAAACTAACCCTATTACCTCATGCACTTCTGTGAAAACAACATTGCAATTCTTTCAACTGTTCAAAAATTGTTGCGGAGGTTCTAAATTACGTGTCTCACCCTGCATACCTCACGCCAGTAGTTAGGGGTTTAAAAAAATCGATGTTATGGGGAGTATTTAGTGTAATTTTGACGAAAATTTGAATTTTTTTCTTCAATTTTTGTATCTTGAAAGTGTGCTGAATATATGTGTCGCCGTTTGGTCGTATCTCAAATTTAAAAGTCTATTTCTCGAGTATTTATCTTTGTTGAGTAAAAAATGTACATGTGACAAAAATTTCACTTTAAATGAAAACGTTAATATAAGAAAAAATTGTCTATCTTATTGAAAAATCTTCAGAAATTACTGTAAAATATCGAAGATTTAACTTTCATTGTTCTTGAGAAAAGTGCACTCTAGGTTTGAAGATTTAACTTTACCAGAATAGGCACTACATATTACCCTTAATCATCCGTAAAGGTAACTTCAGTTAAGATGGTAAAATGTTCCAAACCATATGACTATGAATGATCACATCTTAATTAGAACGTAAAAAAAATATTTTGAAAGGTTTCTTGTTCCTTTTTTCACCCACACTATTTTTTCAGCCAAAAACGTGTTTTTTTATTTTAATTGTTTTTTGGCAAATTAGCACAATTTTATCTGACTGAAAAATATAATAAACAAGAAGACAATTTATACTATCAGAAAAATATTTTTTAATATTTTCTCAGACTCAAATTCAAAAAAATTATATTGAAAAAGTAACAAAAAAAATTTTTATTGTCTTGTTGCGTAACACGAAACAGGTTCGAAAAATCTCAAACGTTTCACTCAAAACACAAATGGTTGTAATTTTTTTTAGTTTTTTTCAAAATCTAGGCTACATATTTATTATATTTTTCAGTCAGATAAAATAGTGTTAAGTTGCCGAAAAAATTAAAATTAAAAAAACACGTTTTTGGATCCAGAGGGATGTGGGGTGTAAGGAGAGACAGGAAAAAATATTACTTATATGTTAGAATTATGATGTAACCACTTTTTCGTTATTTGGTTTAGGGGAGCTTTTTACCATTTTATCCTCGGTAACCTTTTTGAAAACATCGATATTTGGAAAACATGGTCCTGGATGCCGCACCCCAACGCCTAGGTTCACCCACCAGCTTCATATGGTTCCGGTCGGATGAGGCGACGCTCAATCGGCTGGAACCGCCTGGCCTGGATGCGCCATCCCTCAGTGCATTTCGGCCGCACCAAAATCTCCAATTTCAACCACAAAACTGAAAGAATTAGTTACTATACTTAGTTTAGTTAATGCCTTATTGTACGTGGTGAGACTCGGGCATCAGGCCCGCACATACGTCTAACCACGCAAATTTCGATACGTCCTTTCACCACCTAGCGGAGAAAGGAGAGTTATCTTTGGGCGACGAAACAGGCGGATCTCAATTTTGCTCATAGGCTTCTTTTAGGCTTGAGGATCTTTTACATGCAGTAAATCTACTACATGGGCCAGCCGGATTTACTTCCCCTCCGAAGGCAGGCGTACGAGGGATTTTTTCACCCTTAATAATCCACAGTTTGATCGGGTTTGAACCGCAAACTCGGATACAACAGTCCCGTGCGCTGACCGTTATACCACCGAATCCGCCTTCGATTTATATATAGCTGCACATCAAGGTCACGAGATGCAAGGAGAGGGGGAAAACTGACATCCAATCGGAACCTTTCTCCCTCAGCGCAACGCGTCTCTGTAACCCTTGTTGGGGTTGAGCACTTTCCCCGAGTCTTCTCCGTTATTAATGGAAGTAAATCTTGGTCAAGTCTCGCATTTCGCAGTCTGTCGGTGCCTTTATCCTTCAGCCAGGGGCTCAACGCGTTAGACCCCGGAGTTCCTAGGTCACCCATCCGGGAACCCAGAGTCTCGAATTCGATTAATTTTCTGACTTCACGGGCGTAATAAACGAATTGGCTAATGATGTCGGCAATTTAGAACATTACACGACTTCGTTAGAACTTACTCAGGAGCGCCCGAATTGCCCTTAGCTGAAAGCTGGTCGAAAATCCTGCCGCCGTGGGAGGAACCGGGACCTCTCGGTCAGAGGCGCTGCAATGACATCAGTTGATGCACTGAGCTACCACTCCCGGTAATAAATGAAACACGACGCAGAACTGAGAACACTGCTGGCCTCAAACGTCAGGTTAATACTACACATAATGACAAGTAAGAACAAAAAGCATGTCGTATGGCAAAATACGTCGATTATTTAGTTAAAAATTTTCATGCCTAGGATTTTTCAATAGAAAAGATTATAAGGCATTGTGCTACCAACTAACTTCATAGGACCAAAGATTTTAAATTTTTTCCCAAAATAGCCGTGTTTATGAAAATTGGAGTATTTTTAAATTTGCTATAATGACTTCCCTTTATTGCCTCATTTTCGATAAAAACCGCGGTTAATTGATTTAATAAACGCGGTATTTAGATGAACCAAATAGGTCGTTGCCTGGTTGCGAAACCTCTTTGATTGTTGATAAATACTTATAGCACAAACTGTAGTGTGTTAACTGAAAATTGCAGTCAATTAAAAATGATCATGAGAAAAGTATTTCAATTTGGGAAAACAACTCTTTATTCACTTTCCATTCTACTTAGTACCTAGTATAGAAAAATATTATTATAATGGGAGATTCTTTTTAAAAAAAATTGTATGGTGAGATCTCATGTCGAAAAAGTGGATGAATCTTGTTTCAATTGCAAGTAAATTCTTTCTAAAAAAACGCGACTTTTTAGCCTTAGTTGCATGAGTGGGGTTCAAAATGCACGTGCAACTAATCCATATCCTGTCCTGCCCACACTTCCTTGCCATTCAATAGATCTGCCATGTTTAGAATTTTACTGATATACTCATAAGTAGGTGAAAGAACAGTAGACGAAAAGTATTGTGAAGAGGAAAATTAAGATAATGAGAAGTAAATTTTACTTTGAATTGTAACTAGAAAACTTTGGACTAAAGCAAACGACGATTCTCTTTAATTACAAACCCAGTCTCTAATAAAGATGTAGATCTCTATCTGCAAACTTAACTCACTTCTGAGATTCTATTATAATGAGACTTTACCAATTTCACAGCTTCAAAAATTTCACTGATAGTAGGTCTGTGCTCAAACACTAAAATAGGACTTGAAATGTAAAAATTTCTTTAAAGGGTGTAATTTTGCTCTTGGAGAAAAGCAAGGTTAAGATGCACCCGATTCCCGTCTCCTGTGTGCATCGTTCATTAGGAATTAATGTGTAACCCAATTAAAATAAACCAATAAATATCTCTTACCTTACATCTTTTAACAAACAAGAATTATCATCTGCTAAACTTCCCACTTAAACAAGATAGTTAGTGCAGTACTTTTTTTAACTGAAGAGTACTCAGTTATAGTAATTTAACGAAATTAAAACTTTCGATTCAGAATTAAATTTTTCTCTCAATTGACCATTTTATTTGGGTTTATTTCATTTTAATGAATTTCATTGTTTAGGGGAAAAGGGAAATAATATTAATGACCGTTGGTCACAGGAGATACATTACGTTGGGGTGGTAGTAATGAAGCTCAATACGAAAGTAAATGCCTCGGTGAGCGAGGGTTAGCTTACTGACCTCTGAACCCCAGTGGGGTCCGATCAGGTAGGAACCGGATTTTCGAAGGGCGGAAAAACCAAGCAGCCATTCACTTTGTGGACGAAAGAACCCGTGCAGGATGCCGGAAAAATTAAATCCCTCCGACAACATCCCGCCCTAACGAGATCCCACTTCCTCCCAACCAGACATCTCGGACATAGTAATGAGCCCGAATCTGGGAGAAAGTAGAGTCAACCAGGCGAGTTAGGGACTCAGGTTTACCCTTAAAAATAAAGTCCCAGACCTGGTCGGGGTAGCTTGAAGAACGCCCGGTCGAAACTTGGTGGGAACACCGCCTACGGGGAGTCTCCAAATATAAAATAAATTGGGCAAAATAACCCAAACAACGGAAAACAAAACACACAAAGACGACAACGACGAAACCGAGACAACGAGTGAAACGACGAACGATGAGAACGACAAGACAACGAAATACGAAAGACGAAAGACATAGAAACGACAAGAAACGACAACGACAAGAAAAAACAACAAGAAACGAAACGATAAGACAAGAGAGACGAAAAGACGACAACAACGAGACGACAATAAATGACGAGACAAGACAACGACAACAAACGACAACGACGAAGCGACAACGACAACGACGAAGGACAACGACAAGACGAACAGGGAAAAGACGACAACGACAACGACAACGACGACGACAACGACGACAACGAAACGACGACAACGACAACGACAACGACAATTTATTATCGAAAGTTGTAGAAGCCAGAACCCGGGAATGGGGCAGGCCGAATGTTAAAAAATGATAGTTGACTGAGCACTTGACGATAACTACCTTGATCATTAGGGAAGTGCAGATCTGAGTAGGATAGATTATTCTTTAAAAAATTAAATATAATTTGTTTGGGAAATGAATTTTTGGAGGACTGCGAAGATTTTATTAAATTTAAGGAAGAAAGAGGAATTTTGTTTTCTTACCCTCATACTCTCACTCACGCTCTCCTCTCACACTCTCACCTCAAGCCTCTTACCTCACACTGTCAGTCTCCCCCACTAACACTCACTCTCACTCTTATTTTCTGTCCTCTCTCTCCTCTCATCTCCTCTGTCTCCCCCTCTCTTTTACTCCAAGAAATCCACACATGGACAGAAAATGATTATAATTATATACTATAATAATAGTCCTATCTTGAATAGTACGGATGTTTGTTTACCTTGGAAAATTAACTTTTAAATAGTCCTTTCACGTGTTCAAATTCTTCTTTAAAAATATAAACGACATAGACACACAGCTTTGCTTAGGTTGCATAACGTTCGTTCGATAGACCAGGTTGGTCCGATAGCTCCTGCCATCATCTCCTGCACTCGCACTGCAGTGCCTTTGACCAGGTCCTAGCGTTCGAGATCAGACGGTGGCTGATTTACCACACAAACTACATAGCTAGGACAACTTCAGCCGCTGTCTGAAAGAGAATTCTAGCAGCCGGCTGCTCTAATTGGTAGTATCCCGTGGTTTCCCCGATCAACACCAGGCGAATGCCGGAGCAGTATCCCATCAAACGGGCCATGGACCGCGCGCGATCTTTACTTTTTCCTCTTGTTCTATTCTCACCTCTTACTTTCACAAAGATTTATATGTAATGCACTACCACACATGTCGGGAGCTAAGAGTTTATCCCAGCTGGGGCGGTGCCCCGCTGGTGGGAGGTATCTGGTTAAAGAAAACCCCGTTAGTTGCGCTGATGAGAAACCCCGCTGATAGCGCCGATGTCGGCGCCGGATCTCATCAGCAGGTGAAGATCACCGCCACCTCCCGAGGAGAAACTTGATCACACTTACGAGACTAATGGTTGTCCCATCCGGACACCCTGGTTGCTTAAAAGTCCACACGAATCTTGGCCTTGAAAACTTAAGCTGCCTTGTCGCTAGAGTTGATTCGCCAAAAAGAATCAAAATATCTCGGTAGTCAATTGCTAGGGCGACTTAAAGACCGAGAACTAGTGACAACAAGAAGTCTTACACAGAATAAAATTGAAATTTAAAAAGACATAATTTTTAAGAAACATAAGCAATAATTTAGTTTTTACTGCAATAATGTAAAGTAATAATAAAAGTAATAATAATTCTAGCACCGTTGTGGCCTTCTAAAGTATAACGCTCTTTGAAAGACTTCCTTTGCGGTGATTGATCTTGTACGACGTGGATTTTTATAACATGGCGCGTGGAGGGCTAGTCTTCACGATGGAATATGGCGATGGTTTCGGTCTTTCTCGGTCGTGCCGCTAGATGTCACCTGATCGCGACCGTATCAAGCAGTGATGCATGTCAAGTGATATCTAGAGGCACGACGGGAAAGAAGCGAAAAGCCGTGCCATATTTCATCCTGAAGACAAGTCCCTCACGTGCCACCTTATAAAAGCCCAACTATTTCAGGCTCTGTCAGCCTGAAAGTTGCAACCCGCGCGACTGCAACGCGCGTCGGAACGTCATCTCGCAACGGTTTAGACGCCCGTCGTGCCAACCCCAACGCATAAAGATTCACTTTTTTAAATTTGTGCGTCTACTTCGACGCAACGCGTCTCCAAGCCCCTTGGGGGCGTTGAGCGCTTGCGCTTCTCGAGTAATCCTCCCATTACTGTGCTTGTTTTTTGGAGTAATCCTCCGTTAACATTGTCTGTCGCGTCTCGTCGTAGTCGGTTGTCAAGAGGACCGCCAGGTAGCATCTCCGCGTACGCGCCTCCTACCGCGTCACTACCCAGCGACCAGAATTAGGAAGGAATAAGGATAGGTAGGGTTTACGACACTTCACAGGGGTTGGACTAGCCCTTGTGAAGCAGCCGAACTCGTTTTGTTGGAACAAATTTCATGAGATTCGACGGAATCGAACCGGATCTCAGTGGTGAAAAGCTTTGCAACTTTGCCATGAGCTCAGCTTTTTAAAACCAGTGAAACCTGTCAAAATTTGACGGTGAGATGTGAGATAAATGTAAACTACTGTGCTGAGTCTAATGTTTACAAAGCAAATTCTTAAATAAAAGAAGAAACAGCAAACTTCTATTATATAATGCTCTTTTTACATCTCTGCAAATATTCATTTTTATGGTAAGGATGATTAGATATTATGCAGAACAAAATCAATTGTTTGATATAAAGTAACACAATTGAACACATGGTGCCATGATCAGGTGGCAATGTAATATCAGCCTGAATGACACAGAAGATAGACTATAATTATAATGAAGGATATTATTTCTAGTTTTTTGATGTCCCATAATCTCCTATAAAAATCTGTTTCGTTTCTCCTGACATGTTGCTAGAAGAAAACTTATTCTTCCATTTAAACAAACAAAGTCCTCTGTTTTGCAGAATTTCTCTCACACAGAACAATACAGACATTTCATGATTAAGACCCAACAGTAAACGAAATTACTTTACTACTTCAGTAAAATCGAATAAACTCAATGTCCAAATTTCTACAAATACATCACGAAAACAAATTGATGCAGAGTCACCAGCAAAATGCAAAATTGCTCCTGATACACAACCTAGACGAATTCTAAAACATGCACGCATCTAGGGCGAGGACGTACATCTATCGATATACTCCATATCTATCGACATTGAAACACAAACTTTGGAAGAAACAATTGACTACTGATAAGCGTACTTTTAAAGAATTATTTATTTAATTAATTTAACCGTAAATGCTGGTGAATCAAAACAAACAATAACTGATATCACATATACGGATCACATTCTTTCATTTCAAGGAAAATGAATACAATAGGTTAAGAAAAGCTCCAAAGGAAGCCGTGGCAGAATTTTGTAATGTGGCGGTAACATTAGGTCATTTTTCACTTTCCGCCTTACAAATGAATCTTTTTAATTAATTCGCCAACGTTCTTCTCAACAAAGTCCATGGCCTCTAGACATGTGCTACACTGTTATAAAGATTCATTTTATAAGACTGGATGTGTAAAATGACTCAATGCCATCCGCCATGTTACGAAAACCCAGAATAGATACTTATCTTCTGTGCTTACGCATTTTGACTAATGGCCGATACAACGGAATGAAAACTTTTTGTATGATGGTAGAAGTATTTGTATGATATGTATGATTGTAGTAGTTAAACAATGCTGATATTTTCCATTTCGATAAAACTACAATACTTATTTTGTCCGAGGTGAATATTAATAAGTAATGTACAGGTTTAGTTATGTCATTAAGAACATTCACTGACGACATACTATTGATATTCTAATCTAACAAACTGAAGCAGACATTACATTACATACAGTGAAATGTAACCATTTGCACAATGATTTTTTCTATTTAATTATGTGAACATTTTGAATGCCTTAATTTTCACTTTTTCGCCTTACTTCGTAAGGAGAGGAAGTATTATAGTTGTACATCGGAAAGGGAACTTTCGGCAGGAAAACTTTATTGCCGGGCCTGATAACAAAATATTAGAAAAATCTTGTTCCTACAGTACATTACTGATATTAGTTTCATGTGGCATCGCCGACGCTGTAAACTGTTTCAAAGTATTTTCATGGGTTCAAAATTTCTTCCATACTTCATTTATTTCATGCTAGCTTTGTTGACAAATGATATTACAGTATCTGGCATTGACTTAATAATGAATCGTAGTAGCTAATGTTATACTCCCGTTCAAAAAATTGCAACACCCAATGGCCTTGTATATTACCTCCATACGGGCTATAAACTGGTAATATTGCAATATTCATTATTATAATGCCGTAAAAATTTGCAGGTATGAATAATTCAAATAGAATTTAGCACAGGTATATTTTGACGATTTCTTTCAATTTGATCGTAAATGATCATCTGTAAATGATCAGCTGACCTAAAGCTTCACAACTTCATTGCATTTCTCTGAGTTACTAACACATCTATATTTTTGTCTCCATATTCTTTAAGATTTTAAACACTACAAACGCAGTCTGATTTGTATTCTGGAAGCGAGCATATATATATATATATATATATATATATATATATATATATATATATATATATATATAGTGACATTTGTGGCAGCCACAAACTCCAAACGCCCACGCAGCGTCGGCGGAGACGTAGAGAGCGAAGGTATGACAGAAAGTCGGTTACTGATCGAAAAAAACAACCTGTTAGTTCCGGCCTGAAGCGGCGGCGGTGCACTTCCGCAATATGGGCAGCGCAGTAGGGTTGTACCGTGACGTCACTGCAACATTTAAACGGCGGAGCAGCGAGGAAAAGAGCCCTTCTTGTGTGAGACGCCGAGGTGAGAGTCGAGTAGGTAGTGGAACAGTTGAGGAGAGAGCGGTAGTTCTGAGTGTTAGAAGTGGAAATGATAGAGTGGTGAGGCTAGGTGTAAGAACATTATAGGAGATCGCAGTAAGAACTGTGAAATTAGGACGAATCAGAATAGTGGCTGTGGTTGCGGAACTGTGAGAGTTGTTGTAAAGATTTAGTGAGGCGGAACGCCAACTAGCACACGCGGAGGACTGGGCAATACGCGTACTCGTGTCGCAAGAAGGTGGACGAGACGTGGATCTGGTGGCGGGCATTAAGAAGAATGTACCGTGGATCTGGTGACGGGCGTTAAGAATGCACCGTGGATCTGGTGACGGGCGTTAAGAAGAATGTACCGTGGATCTGGTGACGGGTGTTAAGAAGAATGCACCGTGGATCTGGTGGCGGGCATTAAGAAGAATGTACCGTGGATCTGGTGACGGGTGTTAAGAAGAATGCACGTGGATCTGGTGACGGGGTTAAGAAGAATGTACCGTGGATCTGGTGACGGGCGTTAAGAGAATGCACCGTGGATCTGGTGACGGGCGTTAAGAAGAATGCACCGTGGATCTGGTGACGGCGTTAAGAAGAATGCACCGTGGATCTGGTGGCGGGCGTTAGAAGAATGCACCGTGGATCTGGTGGCGGGCGTTAGAAGAATGCACCGTGGATCTGGTGACGGGCGTTAAAAGAATGCACCGTGGATCTGGTGGTGGGCGTTAAGAAGAATGCACCGTGGATCTGGTTGCAGGCGCGAAGGAGACCGCGTGACCTTCAGAGCAGCATCGAAGCGGGCTACGTTGCAGGAACACGAGTGGCACGGCTGAATTTCCAAAGTTGCATAAAACTGAGGTGGGAGACAGGAACTAGAAATGTAGGTTGGCATCAGAAACCAGAATACTAAAATTTGCATGTTCGCCTTAAAATTGAGTAACGGCGAAGTATTTCATGACCTCGTACGCCGGTAGTACATTTCATTCGAAGCTGTATTAAAGATAATTAATTTCTGTTCCTAATTTTGTATGTAATTGAGTAAATTTCTGTATTTGAATAGCAGTAAGACCTGTAATATGCATTTTTAAATTAAATTTACTAGTATTGGCATTTACTAGTATTGGCTACAAGAACCCGTGCACAGGTGTTATAGGAAATTATCGCTAGCTAGGCGAAGAGTGAAACCATAAGCAAATATTTCTTTTGAAAAATTTCTCTAAGAGGTCTCATCATCAGTGGTTTGCATGCGTTCAAACGCGCAGCCAGCAATTGGGAATTTTTTGTTCTCTTACTTTGTGACAGTGTAAAAGGGTTGATTTGTGCAATATTTTAAGAATATATTACTGTTTTACCTAATTGTGTGCGTGTGTCTTTCTAACCCTAAAGACCCTGCACCGCCTGAGATATTCAAAGCTCAAGAGCAGTCTTTCTGACGACTGCCACACTGGTGGGGTGTTAGAATATTTATAAAACGTTACCATTTTGTATGTTTTTGTGAAGAGGGTGAATATGTTTTAAGTCACATTACATTGAAAATCCATCTTCATCTAAAATTGATTCTTAAGAAATGTATTCCGTAGTATTATACTTCTATTTTCCTCCTATTTACTTCATATCCTTGCATTAAATGTTCAACCTAAGCATTCGACGTGTCTAGAATCACCAATGAATCAACCAATCAAATTCATTAAAGAAGGGTTTTGGGCATTATACGCCTTTGACATTTTGTATGGAAAGGCTCAAGGCTGTTTGATGTTAATCACAAATGTCGCGAACTTCAACACGCATAGAAAAATGTCAAATGTCACCTTAAAATGTCCTGAGCTTGATAAATAATTTATAAGAAAATTCTACTCTTCACTTAACTCTGCTCAGCGACACAAACTTTTAGTGAGGACTGTCAGCTAACTCTTACCTCGAATTAAATCTCGTCATTGAACAGATTTTGAATGTTGATTGAGTCATGTTTCTGCACAACGCGTGGAGGGTATTTTTGTCGTATTCATATTCTTGGCTGTCCTGGATGAGCACGTCTGTCGTGGCGGTTGACATTTCGAGCCATCTTGTTGTGGCCTGCATCAAAGCTATACTGCTGAACGGTAGATACTGCTGCACGTATAGCCCTGAAGAGGCCACAACATGATGGCCGAAACGTCAACTACCACGACGGAGACACAGCTGATCCCGGACAGCCAATAATTTTAATAAACGAATGACGCAAATCTTATTTTTAGTAGAGCTCCCGAAATTTAAAATATTTTAAATAATGCAAAACGTATGTGTAGTCTTTGAAAATCTTCCAATCCGCAACGAGTAAAAATGTGTCATTTAGCCGACCATAAAGTGTTATTATTCTAATCCGACAGCGGCGGCGTACGGGATGTCCGTGAAGTGTTTTAATGTGCATCCGCTAGACAGAGCAGTGGTGGCCAGAATAAACTGTCCCCAAATAGAATGAAGATCGCTTCCAAGAAAGATGCCTTAAAGAGTTTGTATTCTTAAAAATATTTATTCTAATCCACATCGATAAAAAACTGTGACATTTAGCCGACCTTAAAGTGTTTATTATTCCATTCCTCCAGTCGGGCTTGCGACCGGTGACCTTATGGCGTTTCTGATGTGCATCCGCTAGTTGTGCGGCAGTTGCCATTCTTTCATTAAATTTTTATTTGCATAAAACTCCCGGAATTGCAAATATTACAAATGCGAAAACGTTTGCGTAGTTACACAAAATTCTTCCATTCCATATTTGGGACATAGGCGGCCAAAATTAATTCAAATTGGATCGGGAGCGGTAGCTCAGTGCATCAACTGATGCCACTGCAGCGCCTCTGACCGAGAGGTCCTAGGTTCCCACTCCCACGGCGGCAGGATTTCGACACTAGCTTTTCAGCTAGGTCGAATTCAGCGCCTGTCTGGAGGAGAATTCTAGCGGCCGGCTGCTCTGATCGGTAGTTTTCCGTGATTTTTCCGATCAACACCAGGCGAATGCCGGAGCAGTACCCTAAAAAACGGGCCACGGACCACACGCGATTTGTCTTTCCGATTCCTTGTCCTATCCTCTCCCCTTACACACACACACACACTTACACTAACATGCACTACACTACCACATATCCCAGGAGACCGGTCGGGAGCTTGGAGCTTGTCCCGGCTTGGGCGGTGCCCCGCTGGTGGGAGAGTACTGGTTAGGGAAACCCACTAGCCGACCCACACGCATGCAGCGTAAGAAGATCACCATCTCCCGAGGAAAATGCACTACACTAACGGGACTAATAACCAGAGCAGTTGACGGCCCGGAAACACGAAAAATCAATCAATCAATAATTCAAATTGGCGCCGTACTTGAATTCTTATTATTTATAACAATTCCTTGGAGCTAATTAAAATTACATTTTAAACGTCCGCGTTGGAAGTTTAATATTTTTATGTAAAAGAGCAAACTGCACTACACTAACGGGACTAATAACCAGAGCAGTTGACGCCGGAAACACGAAAAATCAATCAATCAATAATTCAAATTGGCCGTACTTGGAATTCTATTATTTATACAATTCCTTGAGCTAATTAAAATACATTTTAAACGTCCCGCGTTGAAGTTTAATATTTTTATGTAAAAGAGCAAACTGGCTTCCAGAGAGGAAGACAAGGGCGTGTTTGTATGAAACTCTTTGGAAGCACAAACTGCTTTGAAACAGAAAGTTTGAATTGCTTTAATAGACGCTCACGAGATTGCGCCAGCTACTGGGAGCTCTCGTATTCTTGACACATCTGAGAATCAGATGCATTTCTAAATAAGTCGCCATGAGAGTCAATTGTTTGAGAACCTTCAGCCGAGCGGTTTCACAAAGGTTCGCCTCGTCAGTAAAAAAGCATAATAATTCACATCCCGGCTGTATTGAAAATTATCTTTGACTGTTGTAGCGGGGCTACTTTATAGCCCTGCAGACTCGCGAACAGAGATTTTTGGCGCGGACACCTGCCTGCAATTGTATTATGCGCGAATTAAACAGAAAACGATCCTCTTTTCGCCTAGACATTGACATTGACAACTTCAATACTCAATCATTTCAGTTGAGGTTAACTAATAGTTCTTAAGTAGTTGTTTTTAGAATTTCCCTTGTAGCAAGAGAGGAATGTGACAAGACGCATGTCGACAACACGAATCATCGTCTGTGGCTCTCCCAAAAACTCCGATGAAGCTATTTGCAGCCTCAATACCATAGCAATAACGTCAACAAACGTCAACAAATAATGTCAACGACAATTCCACAACGAAACGAAATATCACCATTCCCACTATTAAATGAAAGGCGTCATCTTTCTTGAAAACTCCGAAAATACAATTACTCCCAATAATGCGAAAACGTTTGCGTAGTTTAAAATTCAACAAATAACGTCAACCACAATTCCACAACGAAACGAAACATCACAATTGCCACTGTTAAATGAAAGGCGCCAGTCTTATTTTCGTAAAACTCCGGAAAATACAAATACTACCAATAATGCGAAAAAGTTTGCGTAGTTTTTAAAAGAGATTCTTCCATTCCAAAACAAACAAAAAAAGTAACTGAGTAGAGTGTTTATTATTCAAGGCGGCGCGCTGGTTGGCGAGGCCGAGGGCGTGGGCGTGGGTGAGGGTGGGGGGTGGGGTGGAGGAGGCGTGGGCGGGGAGGCGGCGGCCGACAGCTGGCGCCGCCTTGGCGATGCGCGAGGGCGACAGGCGGCGGGCGTGCATCGCCCGCACCTGCGCGCACCAGCTCCTTCACGCTGTACGCCACCAGCGTCAGGTACAGGTGGCAGTCTGCAACACCACGGTTGCCAACTTTACGAGCGAGCATGTACATTTGGGGAAAAAAAAAAACAACAAACATAACGTAGCCGCAAAAGCTACAAATGAGTTAGGCCTCATTCGCAATGCAAACAATCGTAAACGTAACGAGCGCAAAACCTACAAATGAGTTAGGCCTCATTCAAAATGCAAACTTAAACGTAAACGTAATCGTAGCCGGAAACCTAAAATGATACGACTCATTCACAATGCAAACTTAGACGTAAACGTAACGTAGCCGCAAACCTACAAATAATTTAGGCCTCATTCACAATGCAAACTTAGACGTAAACGTAACGTAGCCGCAAAACCTACAAAATGAGTCAGGTCTCATTCAAAATGCAAACTTAAACGTAAACGTAACGTAGCCGCGAAACCAGAATGAGTTAGGACTCATTCAAAATGCAATCTTAAACGTAAAAACGTAGCCGCAAACCTACAAATGAGTTACTAAGCGTGACCATTTACAATGCCTTTGACGTAGCAGTAGACGTAAGTCCGTAAACTTAGAGTTCACGAGCTTTAAGCTTTTACGTTAAGTTTACGTCAGATTCTACCGAACACCAATCAGAGAACAGTGTGGAAGGTCGATTTCAGATTGTGTGATGTAGTTTGTGGTTATGTCATTTTGTTATTGAAATGAGACAACTTGTTTGCTAACAGTTTGATGCGTAGTGAATTCAAAGTAAGAATTTGGGCAATTTTTATTCTGACTTTAACTTGACATGAGGCCGGGTGTGTTTAGACTTAACTGACACCGTGCTAGAAGCGCATTGACAGTTCAGTACGTTGAATTCTGATTGGTTCAGGCGAAACTTACGTTCCAGCTTACGTTCGGCATTGTGAATGCTTGTTTTACGTGTAAGTTTTACGGTTACGTTTACAGCACTACATTACATTTAAGTTTGCATTGTGATGAGGCTTTACAACACATTAAGACCGAGAGCGGTTGCTCAGTGCATCAACTGATGTCACTGCACCGCCTCTGACCGGGGGTTCTAGATTCGAGTCCTGACGGTGGCTGGATTTCACATTAGATTTTCAGTGAGTCGAATTCAGTCGCTGTCTGAGGAGAATTCTAGAAGTCGGCTGCTCTGATCGATAGTTTTCCGTGGTTTCTCCGATCAACACCAGGCGAATGCCGGAGCAGTACCCACCAAACGGGCCACGGACCGCGCGCGATCTTTCCTTCCACTTCTATCATATTCTCTCCTAACACACACACACTTACACTAAAACGCACTACACTACCACATATTGCGGAGACCGGTCGGAACTTAAGAGCTTGTCCCGGCTTCGGCGGTGCCCGCTGGTGGGAGAGTCCTGGTTGGAGGAAACCCGCTATCCGACGTTAGGTCGACGCCGGATCTCGCCATCCAGCAGGGGAAGATCACCGCCATCTCACGAGGAAAAAACATGAACTATACTTACGGGACTGGTGACCTAAGCTGTTGACGCGCCGGGAATCACTAACCAATCAACCAAAGAAATATCTGAATTTAATTATTCGCAATCATTAAAAAAAACTCAGTATTCCAGAGAGTAAAGTAAAATGTGATGATTTGTATTCAAGGAGACTGAAGACGGCAGCGCCACGCACGAACATTTTTCTAAATTAATCAAATGCGCGTGTTGCAACATTGGCCATCATAAAGGGAAGTGACATATGTACATTTGTTTGTTCGTTTTTTTTATTTATCCGCCAGCATCTGTCGAAGACCAAATGTGTATCTAATTATAAGATGATAAGGTTAAAAATTCTTACGACAGAATGCGCATTCAGTGTGGATGAGTAGTCAGATTGCATTATCATTTTCAGTGTTGATGATTGTTATTTATTTGTAGGGTTTTTTAATATTGAGTGTATTGTTGATTGTTTGTGTTATATTTTTGTGTGCCGTCAGAGGGCTTGTTTTCCTCCATGTGTGATGTTACATATTCAAAGAAACACGCAAAAGAGAAAGTAAATAAATAATGATGAACACATCCAGGTTCATCATAGCCTCTATCTAATGTGTTGTAATTGTGGTATTTAGATGCCGACCCTTGCACATGCACATACGTACATCGTTTGTAGTCCTGTATAGGGCAATCACGCAGTCACGTCCAGGGAAATTTCAAGAATTGTACAAATTTAGCTAGTTGACGGGCAAATGTAAAAACTAAGGTAGGTTTGAAGAGAGGTATTATTATATTGGCAGCCAATATAAAGCAGGTAGTAGAAGAGATTAGGAGAATAGAGTAGAGAGAGGTACATTACAGTATGAACATTCATCCTGGATCCTCAGGTTCAAACATTTATAAATTAAATATTTGTGTTTTTATTCCAAATATTGTATGTATTTTTCTGAAGGACCCTTACCCAGTATCCTTAGTAGTTAGTTATTGTCTTAAATTGTCAATATTATTGTCTTCAAACATTGTAAATGTATGATGAAATGTAGCTAAAACTGATTGTATATACTATGTAACATAAAAACTCTTGAAAGACATAATAATGTCGAAGAAGGATAATAAAAACTATTTTAGAAAAACGCTGGATCCTGCAGTACAACGCCATCGACGGTGACTGACCGACGTAGACGACCAGCTGCACGACGATGAGCGCCGAGCCGAGGAGGAAGGCCACGTCCGCCAGCTGCGAGGAGGCCATGAGCAGCATAGCCAGCGCGGCCGCCAGCACCAGCTGCAGCACCATCATGGTGACGGACAGGTAGCACCAGAAGATCAGCACCGACACCGACTCCTTCGCAACACCAGTGCGCCTCCTTTGAGAGGGGAGAAACACACACAAACACACGCACGCGCGTACACACGCACACACGCAGACACACACATACAGACACACACACATACAGAAACACACAACAGACACACACACAGACACACACACAGACACACACACAGACACACAGACACACACACAGACACACACAGACAAAGTCACACTTAGACACACACAGACACCCCACAGAAACACAGAACACACACAGACACACACAGACACACACAGACATACACACAGACTCCACAGACAAACATGACACTCACAGACACACACACAGAAAACACACACAGACACACAGACACACACAGACACACACAGATCACACATACACACAAGACACAACAGACACACACAGCACACAAGACAACACAGACACTCCAACAGACACACACAGACACACACAGACAAAAACAGACACACACAGACACACACACAGACAACACACAGACACACACACAGACAACAGACAACACAGACACACACAGACACACACAACACAGACACACACAGACATAACACAGACTCACAGAACACACACAGACAAACACACAGACACACACAGACAAACACAAAAAACACACAGACACACACACAGACCAAAACAGAAAACACAGAAAACACACAGACAACACACAGACACACAGACACACACAGACACACAGACACACACAGACACACAACAGAAAACACAGACACAAACAGACATAAAACAGACTCACACAGACACACACACAGACAACACAGAACACACACAAAACAAAAACACAGACACACACACAGACACACACAGAACACAAAAGACACACACACAGACAACACAGACACACACAGACACACACACAGAAAACACAGACACAACAAAGACACACAGACACACACAAGACACACACAGACAAAACAGACATAACATAGATCACAAAACAAACACAGGAACACACAGACACACACAGAACACAACAACACACAGAACACACAGACACACACAGACACACACAGACACACACATACACACACAGACACACAGACACACAGACACACACAGACAACACACAGACACTCACAGACACACACACAGGGCACACACACAGACACACAGACACACACACAGACACACACACAGACACAGGCAAACACACAGATACACACACAGACACACACAGATACACACACAGACACACACACAGACACACACACACACACACACACAGGATACAGCGTGGCACGGAACGATTTGGAACAGATTTTTTAATTTTTTCTTGGAATTTCGAAACTGCCCAGTTCTGAATTGCCGCATCAAACTGTTTTGTTATTTTTACTTCTTTACGTCGAGTAGAAAAAGTTATGCGTTGTTTGTCGATTTGTTATTCAGTACGAAAGCTCTTTCGAGTTGCATGCGTATCTCAGTGCGATTCTGAGGTGGTGAGCTCGGTCCAAACAAGACAGCTCTGTCTTGTCTGGACCGAGGACCCCAGCGCTCAGAATCGAGCAGATGGCCGCAGAAGGAGAAGAAAAACTCATATTGCCGGTGCTGATAACGATAACACTGACCTGCGATTTAAACTTTCCGATCATTGCATAATGTTTTAATAATGATCTTTATATAGACGCGTTGATTCCGGATCTGAAGTCAGTTTTGTTTCTATCACATCGTTTTCTTGCAAAACCAAAATGAAAATACGTGAAATATGAGACACGCGCATAGGCAAGTTTACAATTAATTTATCATCAAATGTAATGAATGCTTATTTCTTATTATTTTTACACATATAAACACTACTGTATTACATACTTACGAACATTACATAAAAATATGCACGCATTACGCATACTGATTTGAAGAACATCTCAGAGAAATGCCTCATAATGTATTGAAAATGGTAAGATTTCGAATTAAGTTTTATAACGTCTTAACTTAGTTTATCAAACTTCTTTGCCTTGCTTTCGCGTGTGGGATGTAGTTGGATCTTCTCTATTTAGTAATCAACAGTAATCTGCAAGCATCTTTTTGTTCCCTTTTGTTCCCTTTACATCTGCGTTCTAATTCCTTTACATCCTGGTGAAATCTTTCTCTTTGCTCTTCACTCGGCATTCCTAGATTCTCCGGGAAATAGTGCAGATGTGAATGTACCATGTGCACTTTTAAGCTCATTTTGCAGCCTAAATCTTAGAAAGAAAGAAGCAATCTATCCACCATTTGTTTATCTAAATCCTGTTTTTAAGAAAGGTTTTGGCCACATCTCGCAATGATTTCCATGCCGATCGTTCTGCAACACACATAACATCTTTCAGGTCTTTATCACGAACTCGGTTATTTTGTCGACTGCTTTTAGACAGCTGTCTTATCGGACGAAACTTCCACACACATATCAAAATGTGTCTGGACTGTTCTAGGAGCCACAACGTAGTATGTTAATATAATTTCAATAACAATATTGAAATCGTTTTTATTGAAATTCGTGGTAAACACCGTATGTTACTGACTTTAGAACCCTTATGAAAACAAACATCTATTTTACCAGAGGGCGAAACCCAACTCAGACTAGCGGACAAACTACAACAAAATGTCGCTACCCTGCAAAACCTGCTGCATTGTGTCTTGCCGGCTCTAGACTGAGTGGATTATTCAGGAATGCTAGATAGCTGCCGAACATCGAATTAATAAACTAATATGGAAATCTTAATTAAAAAAACTCCTCCTGTAACAACGTAAGTGCATTAGTGCCTGAATGTGATAAAAAAATATATATTTTTTAAAAATACGTGATGTGATGTAGGAAACATTAAGCCGGATCATGGTTCAGGGTGCAAAAGTATTCCTAGCAATACAAGATGGCGGCAATGAAACCATCGCATGCCAGTGTAATTAATTAATTAAGACAGTCTCTCGCCAGTCGCAGAGCCGAGCGGACGTGTTTTGCTAAGCGCCCTACCTGCTGCAGGATCGTGTCGACGGAGCAGTGGCGCGCGGCTATCGGCTGATGGGTGAGGGGCTACCTGCCGCGCGGTGGCGGTGCCCGGGGGACAGCGCAGGGGCTGGGGCTCCTTGCGAGCGTGTTGGGCGCGGCGGTGATGGCGGTGCTATTGGCGATCGGTGGGGTGGAGCTGAATCCGCCCCTACTAACGTCGATATCATCGAGACTATCACCAGGAACCATAAGGAACTTATTGATAGAATCGATGTTGCAGGCTAGGGTTACGTCGGCAGAGGCTTCAGTGCAGTCGCTGCAGACAGCCAACGAGCGGCTGGTTCGCAGGTGGATTACCTTGAGAACCAGTCGCGACGTAACAATATCATTGTTACTGGCATCCCAGAGCAGCGGAACGAGTCTTGGGCGGACTCGGAGAGGTGTATCCTGGATCTTGCGGAGAGCTGGGAATAGGTTGGAGCTCCAGGATATCGAGCGCGCGCACCGGACCGGGCGGCGGCGCGAGGGACAGCCACGTATGATTGTGGCCAGCTGGCCTCTTTCAGGAAGCGGGAGGAGCTGCTGCGTGCGGCCGGAGTATCTCTCCCGGAATGGCAGGTGCGCGTCCGTGAGGACTTAGCTGGCAGTGCGGCAAACGCGTGGCGTTAATTCCGCATTTGCAGGAGGCGAAAGCGAGCGGAAAGCAGGCGTCGATTCGTTTCGACAAGTTGTCGGCAGGGCGCAGCTACGTGTTGGCTGAGCTGGCGGCCCGTCCGCGGCGTGGGAGGGCGGGGCGACGGGTTCCCCGTGAACTCGGCGAGGGGCAGAACCCCAGTAGGGCGGAAACCCCTTCCGGGGCGGGCGCCTCTTCGCCGCCGCCCACCCGCGCCTTCGGGCGTGGCGGCCACTCCTGCGGCTGCGCCTCGTGCGGGGCGGCGGGGACGACCTCTGACCCCGCGGCATCGTGGCGGAGGCGGTCTCGTTCGCGTTCGCGTCGGCGGTCGCGTTCACGTTCCCGCCGGAGCCCACGGCACTCGGCGAGCCCCGGGACGCTTTGCGGCTGACAGCCGGGAGCGAGGCCTTTTACGAGGGCGATGGCTGCGGCAAACGCAGCAGCAGGAAGCTCGCGGTGAGTCGGACCAGCAGGTCGCCAAATAGGCAGGAATAGGCTTTAAGAAGAGGATGTTGGAACATCAAAGGTCTAGGCTCTAAGCTCGAAATCAAGATTTCATGGTACATAAACACATTTGATATAACGGTCTCGTAGAAACTTGGTGGAAGGAGGTGAAACTTTAAAATGTGTCTGGTTTTGCACCATATGCAAAACTAAAAACGTAGAGGGAAAGGTAGGTACCCGGAGGTGTTGCGTGCATATTTCAGGATAGGTTAGTGAAATTTTATTTATGAAATTACAACAAACTCCGACAATTTTCTTTGTATTAGACTAGTAATGCAAAATACAAACCTGCAATTGTATTTATATACCGTCACCCACAAGGCTCGTGCTTATTATTCTCCAGAAGCTTTTGGTGAAATCAATAATTTCTTAGACTCGTTGAGCAAGGTATCCGAATACTGATTTACTAGTCTTGGGTGACATGAATGCTAGAATTCAATGAGCAGGAAGTATTTTCGGAGTTCGATCGGAAAGAAGCGAGCTAATTCTAGAAAAGCAAAGACTCAGTCATCAATAATGATGGTCAGGAATTGTTAGAATTATGCGAGGATTTAATCTCGAAATCTTAAATGGCAACTATGGACAGGATACTGAAGGGAACTAACTTTTATTAGTGGGAATAGAGGTAGTGTAATAGATTATGCTCTGTTGTCTCATGAAAGAATAAACAATTTATTAGATTTTGGAATCGAATTAGGCAGAATCCGACCATTTGCCTGTGTGCGTTCATTTAGCAGTAAATGCTACTGAACTGCACAGGCAGTGGCACGGCGGAGCAACAAACTTCACAATAGCAAGACGACGGTTTGTATGGAAAGAGGAAAAGCGACAGGAATTTGCAGAGCATTCTTAACTCAGTAGGGTGGCACGGGGAACGGTCACCGGAAAGGCAAGCAAAGAATTCAGAAAGGAACTCTTTCGCGCAGGGAGGGGCATGCGAATGGGGAGAGGAGGAAGGGTACTGACCAAGGATGGTTTAGCGAGGAGTGTCGGGTGAGCAGGCGTGAAGCAATAGTAGCCTTAGAATGTTCAGAAACAGGAACTGCGAAGCGAGAAATAGTTACTGTTACTACGTAGGCAATACGAGGTCACAATTAAGAAATCAAGAAATTTTGGCAGGGGGTGGACAGCAAGAATAGAGGCAATTTTAAGAAACAATCTTAATAAATCAATTTGGGACGTTATAAGATCACTGCGTAATAAAAGAAATGTAAGTAATGCAATCTCATCAGACGCGTGGAGCAGTACTTTCACGGGCGCTCAAATAGGAATATTGAAACAGGATAGATATTATCACAGACCGGGATGCCCCTGAATTAGACGAACCGATAACCTGAATGAAGTGAATAGGCTATACTAGCCATGAATAATAAGAAGGCAGGCGCGCGGACGGCATTCCGCACAATTTATTTCGGAATTGTGGCACTAGACCCAGAGAGTATTCAAATTATTTAATGCAATAGGGTTGATTCTGGATCGTATCCAGAAACGTGGAGTACAGCGATCCTCCCAAACCCGTCTTTAAGAATAAAGGTAATACGAATTGCCACAAAATTATCGCGGAATTAGTCTTTTACCAGCGCTGAGCAAACTATTTTGTAAAACACTCAACGGGCGACTGAGTGAATGGGCGGAAAAGCACAGTAAAATATCAGAATTGCAAGCAGGCTTTAGGAGAGGCTTCGTGACTCGACAATATCTTTGTGTTAGATACCTAGTAAAGCAGGCGCTTCGCGTAAACGGGGCCACTTATATTGCAGTTTTGTAGATTTCGAAATGGCTTTGACTCTATCAATAGGAAGCTTTATGGCAAAACTTAATGAGCTAGGCGTCTCACGTAAAGTTTTAAAAGTGTTGCAGAGCATATACGAAGACGTAAATTTCTGTGTCAGGTGCGGTGATGGAAGTACAACGCGAAAATAAAATCGACAGTAGGAGTAAGACAGGGCTGTCCTCTCTCACCGCTATTGTTTATCTTGTTTATAAACGATTTATTGACGTAGTTACAGGATGCGGATACATCTGCGCCGGAAATTGAGGGCCTGAACATTCCCGGACTACTATATGCTGATGATTTAGTTTATGTTCGGAGACTATTGACGGCTTACAAAAAGTTTAAATATCCTAGAAACGTATAGTGAAACATGGGGATTAAAGTAAATATTCAACAAACCAAAGTAGTTGTCTTCAAAAATGGATTTATCTGGGTAACAAGGAGAAATGGTTTTACGCTCAGGGGGAGATTGACCGGGTAAAAACATTTACATATCTTGGGGCAAAATTTTCCATGAATGGGGATGGAGTAATCACATAGTGGCGGCGCACAGTAAAGGAAGAATTGCGCTCAAAGAAATCGTTTGCGCAGTGCGCAGGGTTCCCGAATTGCCTTTAAAGGTGTGCGAGACGATGTTTAAATCGCTAGTTCTCCCAGCAATGAATTATGGGGCAGAAATTTGGGGAGTGGATAGGATAGATCGACAGAAAGCGTCGAAACAGATTATTTCAAATTAATTCTCGTAGTCTCTAGATTCGCAGCAAATGCCGGAGTCCTAAGAGAGGTCGGTAGTGTAGGAATTTGGAAAGATTTTAAAATGAAACCATTAAACTTTGGATTAAATTAGCAGGTGAACAGGCTGACTCACTTATAAATAGATGTTTTCGTGCAGTTACAGGAAGCAACCAACGCTACTGGTCGTATAAAATTAAACTGCTACTGGGAAAGTTCAGGTCTGGGAGACGTTTCTCCGGAAATGGTGGGAGATAGGGAACACGTGACATAGAACGGTTAATTTCGGATAGACTTACGGATATTAAAAGGCAGAGATCCTGGCAGCAACGGCCGAAAACGTTCGCTAGTTGCGCAAATTCACGCGAGTCCGTTATGGGGTTGCGAACGTTACGTAAACACACTGCAAAGGACGCAAGAGGGGATACGCTTGGTTCAGGGTCGGGGGTGGATGCAACGTAGATTAAGGACTCGAATGGTAATGGCATCTGTGTGCTTTTCGGTGATAGGAAGACTGGATCCATATCCTTTAATTTGCAGTGCGACCGAAACTTGAGAAGAAAATGGATGGGAATGGAAATTACTACTTCCAACATAGGAACGTAACGCTCCCTAATACATTCTAGGGATAAAAGAGCTAACTTCATGAAAGAATTAGGAACATTTCTCGGAAAGGTTCGGACCACTAGAGAAACTGAAATTAGGAGTGGAAAACAGCAGTGGTTAGTACAGGCAGAGCCTAGACTGAGAGAAATATGTAATAAATCAATAAACAACAATAATTAAGTTAGTCAGTAAGTTATATTAGTTAGTAAACAGTACAAAAAAAAATAAAATAAAATAAAAAGTTATAAATTGTAGTCAATTGTTAAGTATAAGTAGATAAATAAGTCAATAAAAATATATATTAACTTAAAATAATTAAAATAAGTTAAATAAATTAAATTAAATTAAAATAAGTTATAAATTAAAATAAAATTAATTAAAATAAGTTAAATAATTTAAAATTAAATTAATCAAAATAAGTTAAATAAATTAAATTAAATTAATTAAAATAAGTTAAATAAATTCAAAATAAATTAAATTAAAATAAGGTAAAAGGAATCGGTTAAAATAAAGCACATTAGGGAGCGAAGGGAAGTGGGAATCGGAAATGTTAGGGCAGAGGCGTTGGTGCGGACGATTTTCTGTGGTGCTGTTTGTTTTCAGGTGCGGTGGAGGCCAAACACTGAAGGAGAATGCCTGACGCCCGCGCAAATAAATAAATAGTCTAAAAACCGGATAGAGTAGCATGTACTCGGCTTCTGACGGCAGGTTTTCCCCTTCAGGGTTTTCCTCAGTCGTACCTTGTGGTCTCGTTTCCGCGGCTTTGAGGCGAGAGAGAGACCATTTGGGGTGAATACCAGAAGGCGAAAGGTTAGAACGCGGTAGAATGTAGGTATTGTAATGGCTTAAAGGCCTTCGGCCTAGCCACATTGCATCAAGTTTCTAATTTGGCTGTAATAATTACCTATTAAATAAAAAAATAAAAATTAAATAAATAAACAAAATTAAGTAAAAAATGAATAAAATGTGAAACGAGTTACCTTGTATAGTGCAAGAAGCAGACCAGCTCTTACGAAGATCCAAGACGCGCACATTATGAGGTTGGAAAGGGCGTAGGACATGGAGAGCTCACTTACCTCTGAAATGGATAATTAAAATAATTGTTTAGCGCAAAAATATCATTATTACAAGGGGTCCCGAATGTTAAATTCTTAATTTTCAAATTTTTTTATTTATTTTATTTTTAAGTAAAAAAAAAACAGTTAAAAACTGCGTATGACGTGCTATGGGGAAAAGTGAATTGTACATTTTCAAAATTCTGTGATCCCTACACTAAGTCATATACTACTTAAATTTTGAATTTTGAAAGGAGAAAAAACTCCCATGTAATAAAGTCTATTTTCAAGGATAAATAAGCAATAAATTTTGGCTCTTATCATGTTGTGCTTCGAATAATACTTCATCGCGACATGGAAACGATAATTTGAATAATTGTATTTCCACTGAATTCTAGAAGACGTGCACAGAAAATGAAGTTACATTTATGTCCCGAAGCAAAACAAGGGGCCATCTCAGCATTTGCTCAATGGATCGGGGAAACTGGACAAAAAATCGAGATGGGATTATACTATTTTCATTTCAATTGACTCGTTATTGCCTTCGATATGGTGCTTGAAATACACTGCACAACTTAGCTGAATCGAGATTATGGGTACGAGGAATTATGAAACGGGTTTAATGACATGTTCTCTGAATCAGGGAATTATGAGAGGGATATAAGAAACAGAGTAAGTAAATTTGAATCACTAAAATTAGGTAAAAGTATTATATTGTATTTACCTCGGGCGTTAAATAGTTCCATTGATCTCCTGCGACAAATGGCGAAAATGCCGATAAGAGCTCGTATCTAGGTGCATTAATAACAATTTTAGAGCTTAAAATTCTATGCCTATTCATTGTACTATTGACTGTTTCATTTGCCTACATCCAATCTATAACATCATTTATACTGTGTCTATACAATTTCTATCACGAAGAGAAGCTTTGTAATTGCTGGATATAATTGTTTTAATATTTATTATATTGTCTGAAGATTTTAGTACTTCAAAATGAACAGATAATATCTGTTGATGTCCCATTCAAAGGTATACATACTCATTTCTAAGCGTCAAAACACTAGCACCATTGTACTTCATCAATAGGTTTGAGATAATGATCATGCACACAAGATCTTTTACTTCATTGTCTTTGATAATTTTATTTAACTAAGAAGTTGACAAGTCTTTAACTCTATTTGTTATTTTAACATTTTAAATCTTGAAATATATAGTTTGAAGTCTATCATAAGAATATGATTTAAATTGATACTTCATTCTCTATTGTGACTTCCGAATTATAGAAGAATAGAAACGTGTCGCATGAAGCACTGCTACCGCGTTACATCTTCCTAAACGTGACGGCTGGCTCAAGTTGCCGGAAATAAGGGTAGAGTTCGCCCGATCGCTGTACCATTTCGATTGCGGGGAAGGCAATACTAGGCGATCGTTTTGTAAGTGGACGTCGACTGATAATTTTGCCAGGCTCGTGAAGTACTGAAAATACGTGACAGCACGTTCTGGCTTGGAATCAGAATTGGAAGCTACAACTCCAGATAAAGGAGGTAATGACGATTACGTATAACGAGTTAGTTAACTGAAATAACTTAGTTATAAAAAGCCTAGTAGTAACGTTCAGAATTTATGGAAGCAGTGGGAGGTGCAGGCGGGTTGCCTTTTAGAGAGTTGCGAAAACTATCTTTTGCTTGTTTTATTGTGGTCTTTTCCAGTTGTTTTCTTATTCATGTCTTCGCTTACATTCTTATTCTAATATATTATAATATTAGATTAAAATTTCTGACGGATCGGAAGCAGACTCACGGGATGTTGGGACAGAACGTCAGCACGTACACGCCAGTTTCTTTCCTAGTCAAAAACCAAGCAAGTTCATTGGCAATTCGAACTAACTGATGTCTTTATGAATTTAGTGGGAAAGATTGTCAAGAAAATTATAGAAAAAACTCTTGCTAATCATTAAACATGATTCTTCGTTTCATTTAAAGTGTAGTTAACGACATAACCTATCATTCTTTGTTAAGGGAAAATAATAACTCAGCGTCTGTCTGAGATGATTTGTCAGATATGCATTTAGTTTTTATAACTATTCCTTCTTTTTTGTGAATTGGAATTTATATAAGATTTTGGTACAATTATAGTGTGTCAATTGTAAGATAAAATTGTTTCAAAGGTTATCAAAAATTGCTTATGCTCACTAAAGTAATAAATAAGTAAACCAAGCTATGAATTTGAAATTAGTAAAAGAAGTCAAGAAACTGAACTCTATATTTCTGTTGGCTTGTGTGTCACAAGGTCATAGTTTCAGGTAAATGGAGAGGTCCCAAAAGTATTTGTGTTTGTTTGTTTTCCTTTTGTGGTGTCAATTATTTTGCGTATGCTTTAGTGTATATTTTATTTTACTATTTTAGAATACAAGGTATTTTCCCAAGATATTCCTTAGTGTTATTTGTTGTTAGAGTGATAAGATATCCCAAGTTCCCGGTAATAATTATAATATGCCTGTACCTTTTTATATTCAACTTGAAGGATATTAGTCTATGTACATGATTTTAAGTGTATTACCTTTATCTGGATCTGTACCTTTATCGGCTTTTTTCGTGACTTGGTCAAACTAGATTATGATGCCATTTTTACGGTTATGTTTTGTGAACGTACGATGTTGGAAACACAATAAGTGGTGTAATTTTTTCAGAAAATTAGCAGTGATAATAAATAATATATTTTCTTTCCCTTTTTGATATGTTTATTAATTGGCATGAATATAGTCAAATTTATTATTTGTAATGTATTTATTATTTACTGCCATGAGAAAGGATGATGACTGCGGAAAATAAAGTATGTTAATGATATTATTAGCTTTCCTAATGTAATTTAATAATATAAGGATAAATGTTAATACTGAAAAATATTTTATTGAAAGACCGTAAAGAGTTCATGTTATCATAGTTATCACACCTTTCATTTATTTAATTATTAAGTTCAAAATTCGTATGGGAAAACCCGGGAAGTACTTATTGAGGCTCATCCGTTCGAATATCCAAGGACTTTATAAACAAATATGCTAAAATTTTCTTAAGAGATTTTTTCGAAGTTTCGACGGTTTCCCCCAGTGGACACATGTTATGATATTAATTGATTAGATTAAATATTTCCTGTTGATCCTAATAATTATCTGCCGGTACGACCGCAGCTAAAATACTTCGCCACAATCTTTCCCCTATACTATTTCAGTAGTATCATAGCTTTTGTGCCTCGCACACGTAACAATCCTTGTAAACGAAGTCTCTAAGAGAGAAAAATCAAATCTGCAGTTCGTTTATCGTTGCACATAGTTTTTCAATAACTCGGAACGAAAATGTCTAGTTTTCAAATGTTGATAATATGTCTCGCGTTTTTAATTTTATTATTATTATTATTATTATTATTATTATTATTATTTATTGTTCTTTTAACTTTCAAATATTTATCATAAAAATGTTGGGATGGGATTCTGGTACTTGAGAAAACGTACGCAAATATTTTTCCCTCACACGCCATATACAGTTTTTCCTATTTTTTTTACCAAATAAAGCAAATAAAATAAATCAAATAAAAGAGAATTTAACGGAGACCTGACAGTGATCAACTTTATAAATATGAAGGATTTGATTTAAAAATGCATCTAAATATTCATATCAAATGCTATCCCAACACTTGGCATATCTATCTATCTATCTATATATATATATATATATATATATATATATATATATATATATATATATATATATATATATATATATATATATATATAATCTTCTTGAGCATTCTATCGTATTTTTGCTGGTTCACAGTTCGATTCTACCCCACCTCAGAACCTGTAGAATATGCAACTATGTATGAAATTAAACTAATTACTTTATATTCTACGTGATTGAATTACACGGGCGGGTGTACATCTCAGCTCGGTAATATAGTTAAATAAGAATAGTTTGTATTGACAAGCATGTATTGTATTGTTATCAATTACAAGGAGAAATATAGAACACGTGAAGGAGGATAAGAGGGTCTTGAAGAAAAAGATATATCTCAGACTTAATATGGAAATGGAAAAATACGGAAGAGCGTGGGGCTTAATATGCCAGAGTTCTCGCACGGGTACGCTAGTATTGGTTAATTGTGTTGGTCATGGTGCTTGATGCAATACTTACGAGCCAACCAATTTCCGTCTGTTGATGCTGAAAGAAAAGAAGTTTCAGTTTTTAAAAATCTGCATTGAAATCTACGTCTGAAAGATACATGAAAAGAACGTTTCGATGTAACTAGTAGGCGTAATTTAATTCAAATCAAAGGGATAAATCTGACGTGTGGAAAAATAATTTTCTTGCCACAGACAATTAATTGGTTGCAATGGGTGACTGAAAAGATTATGCCCCCATCCCTTAAACGGGTTGAGAAGAGACCGGTAGTAAAAAGTAAAACAACTAAATTAACAAAAGATGATCAAAACTGGATAGTTGAGACCCTCTTATCTAAATATCTTTATTTATAAGCGTTTTCTCAGTGAAGTAGCTTCAGATGGTGTCACCCAGAGAAGAACTAATGGTATTACCCATCACCCTCAAAAAATAAATATAAAATTTCATTGATTGATTGATTTTTTCGTGTTTGGGGTCACTGCTTTGGTCATTAGTCCGTTAGTGTAGTGCATGTTTTCTCTGGATACGCGGTGATTTCCCCGCTGGATGGCGGATCGGCGCCGACCACGTCGGCTGGGGATTCCCAACCAGGACTTGGGTTAGGAAACCCCATTAGCCGACGGTCGCGGATCGCCATCCAGCGGGAAGATCAGTGTCATCTCCAAAGACAAATATGCACTACGCTACAGGACTAATGACCAAAGCAGTTACGCAAACACGAAAAATCAATCAATTCAATATAATACATTCTCCAGCTCTGATGAAGCCCCAAAAAGGATCCGAACGTTACCAAATAACAAATAAGGTACAATATTTCTTTCAACAACTGACCTCAATTCAATAAAACAAATAGCAAGGTTGATTTTTAAGTTATATTAATTATTTAATATCAAGGAAACGAAAATACCTACCTGTATACACAGCTTTCTCTCCCTCCACTGAAAGTAAAGACAGAAGAAGGACAATCATTAAAAGACGTTTTGCAAGTTTAGTGCAGCATGTATGACGCTTCCGAAAATTTGTTATTATATTGAAAAAGGGAAAAAACTATTTAACAAATCTCTCTCCGCAACTCTGTTGCAGAAATTCTAAACTCTCTGACTTCTAGAATATGCTATCCAATTAAATTAAAAGCAATTCAATTGACTAACCTGATAGTGTTTAAATGCTGTTTGGATGTGAAGAAAAAATGATATGTTCCAAGAGCATCCCACGCCCGAAAAATTTTAAGATTCTGCTCAAACACGTACGATCCACAAAAATTATGTGAAGTCAAAAAAATTTAAAAGAACGTAATCAATACCTTTTCACAGGCGGTCTGTTCCTGTGCTAAATTTCTATTCCTATGACTGAACTTTCACAGTATATTTTGAGTATTAAAAGTTTCTATGTATTAGATTTAAGGGGCTGAAAGCGAATCATTTTACCGTTACAAATTTAAATATTTACTTTCCGAGATAATCATCAACCACTTTAGGAGGAATTATTGTGAAAAGCGTTTTATTTATTTAACGTCAAAAGAGTTACACTGTGACGTACTTTGGTGAAAGTGCAATCTGTACACGGTTTATTAATATCGAAGATATGAATGAACTAACTCATAAACAAATAATACCTATGTCCGTAACACTGATGTAGTAATCACATTCATCAGGTGTCAATATTAACAGCCCACTACAAAAATTAATATACAATACATTTACATTACTTTACAACACACTGACAGATGATATTAAACACATGCTCTCCGCCTCTATTCAGTCTCATACAAAATATGTTCACACTCATTTATTGTTCTATAATTATTATATATATTGTATAACATAAATGTTGTATAATTTTACACATTCTTTCTACAATATGTCTTTCAGAGACGCCTCTATTGTGTGTGTGTGCGTGTTGTTTTGTTTCTCTGTACTTCAAAATATCCCACAAAATATCACAGCGACAATGCGTCGACAGATCTCAGCGGGCGCAATCTAATTACTGTCCGCTATCGAATCTCCGATTGGGCACAAAACGTAATAAATTATTTATTTTGAAGTGATCGTATTTGCAAAAAGTGATGCGTGATTTCAGTCCAAACATATTCTTTTCGTTCCTTTTTAAGTGGTGTTGTGGACGAGGAAATACTGATAACTAGGAACGGATTTTCATGTAAATACATATTTTTACAGGGACAAGATACTTGCATTCACTAATATTTTTACACTTAAACGACATTCTGAACTAATTGGAACCATCTTTATTTTACATATTTTTACATATTTTGGTATAATTACATATTTTACATATTTTATTGATAGCTACATATTTCGTTACATTTTAATATATTTATAGGTCGAAAATGAACATTTCACTTCTGATGTTCGAAATATATGTCACTTGAAAGCTGAGTTACTGAAATACTTAAAAAATACCCAAAGCACGTATTAACGCCGGACAATCGCTGTTAATTGCTAAACTTATCTCCCCGCCCCACTGCTTCTTCGAAACAGCGTAGTCGGGATCAACGATGAGCGGATGTAGTATGTGAAGCAGAAGGAACTTCAACCACGTGATTACTCGTGTTTCATAGACCCCATGCGTAACTCGATAAAAAAAAATCAGATCATTGTCTTATCCCTTTTCTGGAGTTGGGGTGAGAGTATGCTCCCTTTACCCCCCCTTCTATCACAGGCTACACGGTACTATTCACATGAGCTCCGGTTCTTCGTAAACAACATTGTATATGATACGAAAGTATTATCGTTTCGGAAGAAACTAGCGAATAATTTGCTTCTGTACATGTAAAACTTTTATTCAGCCTCTCTGAATCCATGTAAATTTCTGATCGACAACGTACTCGGAAAACGCTTTAAGAATGGAATTGTAAACATTATAACGAATATTTATTTCACATATTTCCTATTTTTTCTTACATATTTTTGAAAAAATAAGTACATATACATGTACATATTTTGCTATTTTTATTACAATAAAGTCCGTTCCCTACTGATAACACAGGTACACAAGAAGAAGGTGTCAGCCCCAAAGAATTGACACATGTTTCTCCATGTATGTCCACGTGCTGAATCTGAAGTCAGAATTGCGCCACCATCTTCATTTTTTTTAAATCGCGAAAAACGCCGTGAAAATTCTTCTTCTTCCTTTCAGGGATTAGGCATGAATTCCTGTTCCGTCTTCACTTGCACTTCAACTCCATCTCCTCCTGGGCCTCCCGATATCTCTCCTACCCTTCGGTCGGTATTGCATCACTAAGCGTGGAATTCTTTCTTCACCCATTCTTCCAAGGTGATGTCTCCATGATTCTCTGTATTCCTCTATCTTTTCATTTATATTATATATATATATATATATATATATATATATATATATATATATATATACACACACACACACACAGTTCTTTACGGATGTCTTCGTTTCTTATGTGATCTTGTTTTCTGCAGCCTTTAACTTTCCTGAGAAACTGATTTCCGCTGCTTGGATTTTACTTTTATCTCTCTCTTTTGCTATCCACGATTCACTTCCATACATAAGAACTGGAACAGCCATTGTTTTATAAAATTTTATTTGTGTCTTTATGAAAATTTAGATTGTAATTTTTAGTTTTTTTTTATTTCTATAGTAAAAACCTGGACGGTGATGGCGCAATTGTAGCTCCAAATTCTGGTACAACGTGTTAAAATACATACAGTAACATATGTCAAGTCTTTGTGTGCCTCTGTAATCAGCATTGAAAGAATACTGTGGCATTCCTGTGTCGAAAGCAAACAGATCTCCCCTATGGGACCGGAAGCGGTAGCTCAGTCCATCAACTGATGTTACTGCAGTGGCTCTGACCGGGAGGACATAGGTTCGAGGCCTGACAGCGGCAAGATTTTGGACACTAGCTCTTCAGCTAGGTCGAATTCTATCGCTGTCTGGAGGAGAATTCTAGCGGCTGGCTGCTCCAATTGAGTAGTTTTCTGATTTCTCCGATCACACCAGGCGAACGCCGGAGCAGTACACAAACAAACGGAACGCGCGCGATTTTTCCTTCGTCTTCCGTGTCCTATCCTCTCCCTTTACACCCACACACACTTGCACTAACATGCACTAGCTCCCAAGCTGCCAACCGGTCTCCCAGCATGTGTGATAGTATAGTGGCTGTTAGTGTAAGTGTGTGTGTGTGATTAAGGGGAGAGCACAGGACAAGGAAGAGGGAGGAAAGATCGCGCGCGATCTGTGACCCGTTTGTTAGGGTACTGCTTCGGCATTCGTTAGTGTTGATCGGGAAACCACGGAACACTACCTATCAGAGCAAGCGACCGCTAGAATTTCCTCCAGACAGCGACTCAGTTCAACCTAGCTGAAAGCTGGTGTCGAAATTCCTTCCGTTGTCGGGACTCGAACCTAGACCTCCGGCCAGACACAGGAGTGACATCAGTTGATACACTGACCTCTCTCCCGTCAGTTGATTTGAGAAGTAAATCGATTACGAATGCAGGTACCAACGTGCGTTTTTGGCAAGAATTGGTATGAAAATATTCTATTACCTCTCGGGTAATAAAAACAATATCAAAAACATCAAGTTCAAGTACATATTTTGGCTGTTATCCCTTACAATGCCCTTTTATTTGTGACAGAATTGACTCTGCCACAGAAAATGTATAACGGTCATTTAAATAACTATAATTCCACAGCGATCATGAAAGCATGTACAAATAGTGGAGGTACATTTATGCTCAGATGGAAAACAAGGAGTAACCTCAGCATATGCTCAAATGATCAGGGAAATCGGACGAAAACGTAATCAAGATTTAAGTAATTGTTCCAGAAGCTTAGGTCTAATACTTGTTACAGACATTAAGATTATTGTAAATATACAGCCTAATGGTAACTAATATTAAATATAAGTCTTAAAATCAATGTATACTTACTTCCCAAATGTATCATTGTGATAATTAGAAGAACCAAGGAAACCAGGAACATTATTATGTCGATAAACTAGAAAATAAAAAAAATGTATCTATGACAATTGGTAGTAAAATTAATAAACTTTAATGGATTCCAGCCGAATATTTTAAAGATAGTTTTAAAATGAAACTTGTTGATTACTAATTCTGCCTCACGAGATTAGCACTCAATTTGGTTGTTTTTACGAGTATCATAATGAAAATAGCTTTTATGGATGTATAAACCATTTTCCGCCATTAATATGAAAGAAAATTAATATTTTTACAGTAGCTGCTTCATTTATTATAATTATTAACTCTTAACAGTTTTCACAATGTGTAATACCATTTTTTAACAGACATATCTGCACTTTATACATATATTCATATTAATACAATAATATACAGGAAAAATTTAAGAACTGTTAAATTATAATGTAATCTATACGCGTGTGTATTTTTGCTGCTATATCCTAGTAATTGCTGAATATTTTAAAATCTTACAATACACAATAATTGTTTTAAAACTACGTTACAAAAAGAAGTAATGAGACGATAAAGAGAAATAATATTGAGAAACAATAAACCAAAATTCCGAAACTGCCTGTCTCTGAGCTATTGCTTAATAATCGAAAATTGATAAGAATAATGACTTTTTGTTACAATCGGATCATTTTTCAATAACCTCCAATGTCTTTCTGTTACCGCTCTTTATTAAAACGATGAGATGCAGTAGAAGTAATGTCAATAGTCACAAATGACCACTCTTTATCTAGAAATTTCATTTTCTTAGTAGAAAAGCGTTGATCGTTAATATATTTTCTAAATTATGTTATTGTTTAAGGTAACATGGTGCAGTCTCAGTATGTACAAGCGACGCAGGAAATATTGATGGAAAACATACAACAGAATAATCCATTACAAAACGAGATACAAAACTATAAATGTTTCCATAATGGTAACAAGGCGAGTTTTCTAAGCGACGTCATTAATTAGGTATAATGAGATAGCCGATTTCGATAGTCATACGCAGTTTCTCTCGTCAAATATTGGGTTGATAGTATGTAACAGACACTTCCAATTTTAGTTTTATCTCTCTGTCTGCGTTAATGTGTTCTTTTATTTGTTTGTTGTTCTGTACTTTGTATTTTTCAGTGTAGTAAATATCCTGCATTTTAAAAAATGTTCATAATCCTATACCAAATAAACTCCGGATTATGTGAGATTTTTCACATCCAAATTTGTCTTGGCACGAAGCCTCAGATAATGGCGAATCCAGGACGTCGACTGATATGAAGGTTACAAGAATGGGGGAAAATTTAAAATTCATCCTCATCCTTTCGTGAACAAAATGCTGCATTGACGCGTTGTTGTAAATTAGATCTGCTATTTTTAAATATACGAGGGCCATTCAATAATTAGAAAGACAAATTGTTCTGCAGAAAAAAAAAAACAGTTGGAGGGACAAGTTTGGTAATTTTTTGACTTAACGTTGGCATCACTGGGATGAGAGCTGACCATCTGGTAGATCAGCGTTGTTGTGTTCATAACCTCATAATTAAGTTTAACGATGGCGAGGCCACTTGAAAATTCCACAAACAGCTCTTATTCATATATTCTCTATAATGACCCTAGTGTATGATGCAAGTTATATGAATCGCAGTAATTTTTACAAGTGGGTAGAACAATTCAAAAATGTTTGTTCTGACCGCATCAGTAGGAAACGTCATGTTGACGGTGTTTTGAGACGCTGTAGGAGCATTTTTTGCAATTATCTCCAAGAACAGCGTACAGTAAACAGCTAATACTACTCAGAGATGCTCAGATCCAAAATAACGAGGATGTCAAAAAATTTGTGGAAAATTGGATCAAACACCATCGTAAAGAGTTGTTTGCAGCCGGTATAAAAAAGCTGGTAAGTCGGTGGGTTAAGTGCATAAATGTTGGTGAAAATTATATTGGAACGTAGGAAGAGTCGTGTTTTGAAAAAATAAATGTATATTTCTCCAGACTAAATTGCTTCATTTATTATTAAATGTCCCTCGATTGTTGTTTTCTTACCATGTACATCCAAGCCAAGCGTACACAACTGGAATATATTGGATTTCCACAAAACGCTGTTTGGACCGTTGGACATTTCGCCATTTCTTTAATGACCTAGTATACGGCCATTGAGTATATTAAATGGTTAATTCTGAAAGCAGTAGAATAGTTTATGAATGTGAGTTAATTGAACATATCAATGAAACTCATTTAGTACTGAACAATCTGTCTAAACCGGAACCTGTTCAAGCCGGAAACCTCTGACCAGGAAATTTCTGCGGCCCGTGAAGTTTAAAGGCCTTTACACAGCATAAAACGGAACCTGTCCAACGAGGAAACGAAACGGTTTTTCATATCCAGTAGAGAAAATCTATATAAAACGTAATTCTTGTGAATTTAAAGTAATTGGCAGAGAGACCAAGGTATGCTTAATAAAATGAATGCTTCTGCAAGTCTGTGTTAAATTGTCTCTCCCTGTGACACGCAGTCAGTGGCAGCCGCACAATGAAGGAGGGACTTCACCTGTCAGCGTAGAATTTGACCTTGGGGTCGCTTGTCTGTCAAGGCATATGCCGTAGGGCAAGCAAGTCAAGGTTGCGGACAAAGTAACAAGCACACTAGAGCTCGCGGGCACTACGTTCAGAGAAATTAGTTCAAGATTTAAAAGTAAGGGTTGTATTGATTGATTAATTAATTTTATCGTGTTTCCGGCGCGTCAACTGCTTCGGTCATAAGTCCGTTAGTGTAGTGCATGTTTTTCTTTTCTTTTCGGTAGATGGCGTGATCTTCCCCCACCGGATGGCGAGATCTGGCGCCGACCTACCGTCGGCTAGTGGGGTTTCCCCCTAACCAGGACTCTCCCACCAGCGGGGCACCGTGGGTGACTGGAATTGGCTGGGGGGCCATTCATAAATCGCAAAACCAAACACTGGCAGCCTGCTAGGCCTGGCAGTCTCCTGGTTGAGGTTTATAAATACGGCCCTTAGAATCGTAGCCCTCGATCAGAGACGCATTGCTCAAGGCCATGCGAGGGTATCAGAACGTCTTAGAGCTCTGGGCTGTGATACATTGCGTTGAAAGAGTCAGCAAGCAGTCCGACTTCAGCCACTAGGCAGTGAGGTGGTGTGTATTATTATGAACCTCGCAACGAGTTTAACAATGGTTGAAAAAAACGTTAAACTCTAACCTTCTAAAGTCAAACTTATAGAAGCAAGAAAATCTCACAAGCTGTCAATGAAGATTTTTAATGTTCATTTATTGATGATTGCTTCCATAAATATGTCATATTATGATAATACATTTTAATAATTATATTAGAATCTGGTAATTTACTACTTTAAGGATGAAAATGGCAATATCACAAGTTTTATAAAACGGGATAACCCTGCATTAAACGATGATCTCTCTAAACCGGAATTTTCCGGTTTAGATTTCTCTGTATATCCTTTCTCTGCTTGTATCAAGTATATCTTGACATATTTATAAAACCCAGCTCATGCTTCCTTAGAAATTAGCGCTGCAGACCTAATCTTTCAATGGGCCGATGAGTTTGTTCGACCTCAGGGTGTTGGTACGAGAATAAACAAACACGTAGACCAGAAATTTTCTAGGTGTGACTAGTCAATTTTTAGATGTGTAAAGGGTTCTCAGCCAAAGTCCAAAAATGACCAGTAAGGGAATGACGTATTCTGAAATTTGAAACCTTGAAGGCATAGTTGATTCTTCGCTATTTGTGTCCAAACTGGGTGGTGAGGATCTGGCCTTCAGTCTAGACGATTAACATAAAAAAAATTGAGTGAGGACAACGTATAAATTCTGTTGTTTTTTTTCATGTTTTACCGAAGAATTAAAACAGTGTTGGCGGTTTTTGAATTTCATATTTGAGAACGTGGGCATTCTCATCAAATTTTATAAAGTTATGTCAATACCAACTTGCTTATATGGGAGTGAAGTGTGGACAATGACAAAAAGATATCTCAAGACTGCAAGCAGCAGAAATGAGATTTCTTAGAGCAGTAGCGGATATAGTCTCCTAGATAGACAAAGGAACACAAAAATCCGAAATGAGCTACATGTAGAATGTCTCATGAGAAAGTCACTAACTACAGACTCTCTTGGCAAGAACATCTGTTGCGAATGAACAACGACCGCATTCCCAAACAAATGGCAAATTATCAACAAGAGGAAGAGAAACATAGGACGTCCCAAAAATGCGTTGGAAGGACCAGTACTAAGCAGGGGTAACAGGCATCATGCCTAAATACTTGAAGATAAGAAGAAGAAGAAGAAGAAGAGAACGTGGTCACACATACTGATTTGTTTTTAACGTCTCACCAAATCCCATTAATTTAATATTCCGTGAATTGTCTATGTTCGGAACTGCTCTACAATTGTGTGGAAGTACTGGCATGGTGTTGAAGACAATTTATAGATCAAATAAAATTATACTTCTTTGATAACATGAATTTATTTTTCGTAGCCGATATTAGCTGACTTTGCCGTCATAATTAGTCTGTTGAAATTTATAAACATAAAACAAAATTAATAGTGTTGAAAAAATATCTAAACAGAACTAATTTATATAGTACGACACATTCCGTACTTTGCAACTCATTGCTTTAAAATTGAGAACAACGTTGTACTTGACTCTTTCACTTTTAACGATCCGTTCTTAAGCTGTGCGTTTCAGAATCGTAGATCCAGATTCGATATTGTCTGTGAATAAAGAAAACTGCTAAATATTATACTGGCCTGAATTTTAAAAACATTTTTTGATATTTAAATTTTTGAACGGCTTTTATACGAATTGAGCACGCTGAACGCAAAAGTTATTTTAGTTTCCCTTAATCACGTTCAGTTTTTCTGCTATCTATGTCCTGTTCTTACCATTAGGATATTTTCTGTTTATGGAGGGTCAATAACTTGAAAATAGAGTGACAACATATCAGATTGTATGAAGATAAATATTTTTTTAAATTTATTTCTTCCCGTTCGACTTTTCGCAGATTTTGGCGGGTCGTTCGGAGATTTTGACGGGTACAATGTTATATACAATGAATTTACTTGGCCATCCTCAGGCAAATGCGGGTGTCGGTATAACCCTTCACTATTTTCAAAATTTCATCTTTGTATAACTTGACTTAGGGAAGTTTGCATTTTTATTGTTTGTAAGTGGAGGGGTGTGTTTTGTGAGAAATTGTGACGAATGAGTTTTATGAATTAGGGAGGACGAAAGAGGCCTTTGGGGAATCTGTATCTAATTCGTGAAGAATGATGAGCGTTTTAACCCAGATTGAATATTGGAGTGTTGGGACATTGTGGAAGGAGAGAGTAATATTTTTGAGGGGTTTGTGAGATGAATTCTGAGAGGAGAGGTATTTGAAGCTTTGGATGTATTTGTGAGTAGGAAATGAACCAGGGGGCTTTCAAGGTTTGTCTTAGATATTTGTTTTGAACTTTCTGCGAAATGAATAGGTTGGTTGGTGGTGTGTTGCGCCAATTGAACAAGCATGTCATTGTGGGTCTTATTATCATTTTATAGATGAGCAACCAGTTTCTATACTAACGTGGAGTTCTTGATAAAATGGGTAAAGTTTT